>CAHIKZ030003979.1:1710000-1732500 GCA_903632075.3 Acanthosepion pharaonis
AGAGAAACTCGGATATAAGAGAGATTTTCTCTGGTCCCAAATTAGAGCATGTGATAATGTAAACAAAATAGACTAAACCCGGATATAAGAAAAACCCGAATATAAGAGACTTCTTCTCCGGTCCCTACAACTCTCTTATATCCGGGTTACACTGTAGTAGTATTTATAGGAAAGTGTTGGCCGTCTAAAGTCCTTGGTGCGACGAGACGAAAAAATTAATGTACTAATTAATGTATTACAAAAATTTCACTGTATGACAATTAGTAATAATATTAATAGCGAAAACAACAAAAATAATGAAAATAATAATAATGATAATAATAAACAGATTGACGTAACACTTCCAATATTGTTCAACAATTAAGAGAAGAACGCGAAAAAAGAAAAAGAAATGAAAAAAAAAGTGTTTGACATTTTGAAACACGGAATTTTTTCTTTTCTTTTTCATTTCTTAATCGCGTTCTTCTCTTAAGTATTTTTATTTTTATTATTACTAATACTACTACTACTACTAATAATAATAATAATAATAATAATGATAATAATAAGAAAATAAATGTGTGTGATTTTATATTTTATATTTTTTTTATTTGCAAATTGATCAGTGGAAATTTTCTATGGTTCGGACAAGAAAGGAAATGTGTATACAATAGAAATCAAAGGAAACAATAATAATAACAATAATAACAATAACAACGATAATAGTAATAATAATAATAATAAGACTGATCTTAGGTCTCTAGTTGGGACTCAGAAGGAAATCCAAGGAAACAACAGCAACAACAGCAACAATAACAATAAATTTTACTGCAAAGAAAAAAAATGAATAACGACCAAGCAATACTCTATGAATTAAAAGAGAAAAGAACAAGATAATAAATTTAGAAAAGATTAACGTGAAGAATTTCTTAAATGCAGAAGAAAAAAAAAAGTAAAACAACAATAATTCAAAGTCGAGAAATAAGAACTTTTAGAAAATGAGGAATTCGAGGAAACAGGTGAAAAATAAGGAAAACGAAAATCATTTTCTCTTACAAGTTTATACTCGTAAACGAACATGATTTAAACTCGTAAAAGAACATGATTTAAAAACTCGTAAAAGAACATGATTTAAACTTGAAGTTGAAAGAAAACAATGTTTAATGATCTAAAGGTGAGCTTCGAGCGAATATTCCCCCGTTAACTTGTTCGCAAAACGTTAATGTGACTGCTTCGATCTGCATCTATCACCAAAGAAATGTTTAGAGAAACTGGGGCGGCGAAAGCAAAAGCGCTCTCCGTTGTCGGTGGAGAGCGGACAACGGTAGTATCTGTTGAGACGTTCTTAGTCGTTAGAGCAACATCAATAGAAACAGCAGCAGCAGCAGCAGTCATAGCAGCCGCGGCGGCGAGAACGTCGGCAGTAGGCAAGGAACCGCACCAAGGCAGATATAACGTCAGTCTCCACCTTCGCGTATGGCCGAAAGGATGTTCTACTCCGATGTGAAACATGAGTCGCGTGGAGCATAGATGTTTACACGCTAAGTCACTATTACCACCAATTCGACCACGACCACCACCTCCATAATTCTTTCACTTACCATAATTTTTATCAGTAGCTGTATTGATGGTAGATGAGCATCAACTGGTGCATAGACAAGAAAAAATGCATTTATAAAACATGTTGCACATGTTATATATAAAAATATACTAACTAACATGTGTATATGGTTAAAGGTGTAAGTATAGAACACAAGACTGAATTGAATTTGCGTGAAAAAAAAATCACAAACAGGAGCAAACACGTCGGCTGAAAACAACGAAATATTTTTAAGAAAAGATACTTGGGAAAAAAATACGAATAGAAAAAGAGAAAAAAATTTTAAAAATAAAAATATATATATATATATTTTAATTTACGCAATTTAAATTAGATATATTTTAGAGGGATAATTACGTGGAACACATTTTTTCGCGATTAAACTGATATCTATCATTTAGCTCTTAAACTTAATATTTATAAAAGAATCTTTAAAATAATTTCAGCTAATTTGTTTTTATGTACAGGATGTTTGGTTCGTTTCTTAACGGCAATTTAGATAAAAAATATGTTTTGGATCGAAACTAAAATCAAAATATATGTATGAATAATGCTATAATTACTCATAGGATTGCTTTTTTTTTATATAAGCATCGGTTATTTATTAATTTTTGAAAAGCAAATATTTTAAAAAGAAATATTCCTAACAACTTTCAACAACTCGATTATAAAAAATAAAGTAATTTTTATCCTAAAACATATTTTGATGTTTAATAAAGATTTGATAATAAAAATGGTTGCTACCCGGCATGTTATAAGATATAATATAGACTTTAAATTACTGTATAAAATAAACTTAAGCTAAAACAGTAATATTGTCAGCATTTATAGCACGACAAACATTTGCATATTTCACTCGTTAAAGTCTCAGAAATAAGTCTCACTAATCCGTTGCCGTGTGTAGCGACTATTTACAGCTTTTCACTGTAATTGTATAATTAAAAAAACGTCAGTACCTTTCGTTGTTTTATTAGCAGTTCTGTCACGCTTTCCAACGGAATTTATTTCCTTACAGAAGGTGCAAACCGAAGGTTCTTACTTCTTCGCATATACAGATAGATTGGGCGTGCTTTACTTAGACAATTCCTTCTAGCCATGAATCTATATCCATCAATAAATCTGATTTTTTTTTACATTAATATAACAGCTTTCAATTAAAACATCTCGTTACGTATTTCCAAACTTGTAGTATTTTTTTTATCATTTATTTCTCCGTAATTTGGAAATACGATTTTTTTTTTGCGCGTATATGCGTGGAAGGGTTAGCAAGGAAACACGCTTATGTAACTTTACTGCTTTTATTTTCATAGAACAATCCACTTAAAAGGGCATTTAAGGGATTATAGTCTTCGTAATTGTATATATATATAAATATAAAAACAGAAAACATACATAAATAAAAGATGTAAACTGAATCTTATTAAATAATTAAATGAACTGAATAAGAATTAAGAGTAAACGAATAAACACTTAAAATTAAACATAGATTATAAAATAAGAATATTTCCATTACATCGGTGATGAGTTTAAGGAGTTTAGTAGAAAAATAAAAAAGAAGAAAATTGGCAATTGATAATTTTAAATACATTGATTAAAGTTCCAGAAAGTAGTTTATTTTAAAACAATTAAAACAAATAAGGAATTCAAAAAAATATTGAATCATTTTCGAAGTTATTGATAAAAGTTAACTATGGCATCTGTTCGGTATTTTTTCCTCGTCATAGTTTTTATTAATATCTGCTCAAAAATCGAAACGAAACGTGTAAATATCGTTGTGATATTACCCGAAGACGAGAAGCGGCTTTTCTGTCTCAAAAGAGTGCTACCTGCTGTTAATCTGGCCATTAGCAAACTACCCCAAATTTCAAACCTGACATTCTCCGTTAAATCTGGCGACACTCGATGCTCAATCGCACATGGTATCAAAGCGGCTATCGACCTTTACATGCAATCTCGTATCGATGTTTTCTTCGGACCCGTTTGTGATTTCGCCGCCGGGCCGTTGGTCCGACAGGTGAGATTTTGGAATATACCTGTGATATCTGCCGGCGCTATGGCGCGGGATTTTTCAGTAAGTCGGCTGACGTCATACCCGACCCTAACACGAGTCGGCCCGGTTAACTTTGATAGTTTGTTTATGTTTTTCCTTCGGCTTTTCCAACTTTATGAGTGGGGTCGCTTCATGGTGATTTACGACAAGGCCGGCCATTCGAATATCGTCACTTCCATGTGTCACCTGACTATTGAGGCTCTTCATTACAACTTTTTGGATAAGTCTCACACCTACCAACAGCGACTTTACAAGTTTGTTGCTAATAAGGATATTAACAGGATGTTGAAAGAAGAGGTATCCTACTCATACGCAGGTAAATATAGACACGTTTATTGGGTTGAAACGGGTCGACGATTGAGGACTAAGTTTTTTTGTGCGTTTAATAAGTAAAATTTATATATAGACATGCTTGTTGGGTGAAAAAAAATCGCTGGCTGAGGTTTATACTTTTGTATCTTTATTTAGTAAAATTTATATATAAGCGCGTTTTTTGGGTGAAAGAAATTGAAGAGTACATTTTAAGTTAAATTATGTTTTATTAAGTAAAATTATATATATATATATATATATATATATATATATATATATATATATATATATATATATATATATATATATATATATATATATATTAGGTTGGTGCAAAAAAATAATGACGTAAGTATGTCGTTTTTGACGTTAAAAATAGGTCAAAAAACGACATTATTACGTCATTATTTTTGCACCAACCTAATATATATATATATATATATATAGATAGATAGATAATATTAGTGGAAAATATACATACATATGCAAAATATATATAAAAATACCCATACATGTATATTCTCACAAGAAAAATTTCCAAGAGGAAGAATCCAGGTAGAACTCAATGTCTAGGACAGAGTAAGGATATAATAAAAAGGCTTAAACACTAATATTCCATGGTCATAATTTATTCCATTGGAATCGTAAATTTGGATCGTATTTACGATTCCAATGGAATAAATTATGACCATGGAAATTAGTGTTTAGTTTTTTTTATTTATATATATATATATATATATATATATATATATATATATATATATATATATATATATATATATATATATATATATATATATATAAACAGGTTTGTTGCTGCGAAATATATTGTTTATTGAGGCTTAACTTTTTGTTTGTTTTAAGTAGAATTTATACATAGGTTTCACGTTTGAAAAAAAAAAGTATATATTTTTTTAAGTATAATATATTTCTGTTTCACTCTTTTTTTTTTATTTGGTAGTGTGTGAATTGTTGCATACAATTGATTTTGACTTTGTCGATGACCAGAAGTGAGCGAAAAATATCAGGTTCCACTGCTCAATTTTCAAATCGAGTATATATATTTTTTTATCAATCGCTAAAACATAAACAGGTTAGATCGAAAACGTTGAGCAACGTAACTTTCTAAAGTATCACAGCTGAGTGGGAAAAAATACAGTTCATCGTTTGCGCGCTCAAAATCGATAAATTTCCAGCCACACACAAACATACACCACCAGCAGACACACAAAATATATATATATATATATATATATATATATATATATATATATATATATATATATATATATATATAATTAGTAGGGACAACACATCACGCAACACAATAAACACTTATTTTGTTCAATCATTTTCGACATTACGATATATATATATATATATATATATATATATATATAGAGAGAGAGAGAGAGAGACTATTTCTGTTGATTATAATGTTTCTAACTCGCGACTAATCATTAAAAACGCGACTAATCATTCATTAATAGGGATAAAATATCTATAGATTTCTATAAAATATGTTCAACTAATTATATATATATATATATATATATATATATATATATATATATATGTAATTAAAGACCATATATATATATAGCATAATTTTATACACACACACTAACTATATATATATATATATATATATATATATATATATATAGAGAGAGAGAGAGAGAGAGAGAGAGAGAGACTATTTCTGTTGATTATGTTTCTAACTCGCGACTAATCATTAAAAAACGACTAATCATTCATTAATAGGGATAAAATATCTATAGATTTCTATAAAATATGTTCAACTAATTATATATATATATATATATATATATATATAGTGTAATTAAAGACGATATATATATAGCATAATTTTATACACACACACACTAACTATATATATATATGTATATATATATATATATATATATATATATATATATAAATATACCGTGTAATAAATCAAAATATATACTTGTGTATATATATATATATTTGTATGTGTGTGTATATATATATCATAAAACAAACTATATACATATATAAAGTTAATTACCTTGAATACATATATATATATATATATATATATATATATATATATATATATATATATACAGAGAGGGGAGAGAGGAGTGTGAGAGAAAGAAGGCTAATTAAAAGACAATATACATATATCCTATATGCACAATATATCGTGTAATTAAACATTATATATATATATATATATATATATATATATATATATATATATATATATATATGAAGACAAAGGAGAGAGAGGAGAGTGAGAGCGACAAATATTTTTGGGGAAGCGCATGTGTGTGTTTGTGTGTAGTTATCGGATATTATTATGGCATTTGTGACCTGCAAAATTGGCTAATTATCTAAACATATGTGTGTAAGTTATGTTGTTACGGCAGTAGACCGAAAGATTTTTTTCGCATAAAATCATACAGGAATATAGATTATTTATATTTAAAGATATCAGAAAAGGAATCAAAGACCAGGGAGAATTGATTCATGCCTTTGATAAGCGCTTTAGTGCAATGCGAACTGAAGCTATTCAAGAATACTCTATATCTGTACATTATTCATGCGGATAGATATGTATATATCTATATATATGTACATATATACATATCGATGTGCATGATGCATGACATATATATATATATATTTATATATATATATTGTGTGTATATATATATACACACACGCAACACACAAACACACTATATATATGTATATATATATATATCTGTATATATCTATGTGCACGTGTGTACATGCGTATGTGCGTATTTGTGTGCGTACTTGTATAAATGAATTCCTGGAAGCTTATTTTCATGTATATACACACACACACATATATATATATATATACACACATAAATGCACACGTATATATGTATGGGTCTGGGTGTGTGTATATATATATATATATATATATATATATATATATATATATATATATATATATATATGTGTGTGTGTGTGTGAGAGCCTCGTCTTTTTGTATGCCTCTGAATAACAGCTATTATAAAATTATTCGGTGAAATTTGTAACTGCTTAAATGCAAAACGTTTGGGCGGATTTGACCTCGCCCTCTGAACCAAAATCTCATGCCTCTTTTTTTTTTTTTTTTTTTCACTTTTACTTATATTGCATTTTACTGCTTTCACTTAATTGTCACCGGTCGAAAGCCAACTATTGCAATCAGGAATTCCGCTGAGAATCACTCCACTTTTTACTTTTACGAATTTTTTTCTTATCTGAACGCCCCCCGCCAAAATGAAATGCTGAAAATGAACGTATGTCCTTTTATTACTGATAGACCTGCAAGTTCATTGAATTTAACAATAACGTGAATGTCTTCATCGAAAAATATTTGAATCGAAATGGAAAGAAACTGAATTGGAAAATTGCTGATTGTGAAAAACGCGTCAAATTTCTGTATCGAAAGGTGTTTCTTTGCAAGCCTATCTTGAGAAAACTTAGCAGCGAAAAACTGTAAATATAAAACTGCTAAAGCATTCTACTTTTATAGAGCGTGTCTCTTCGTGGGCTACTATGGCACTCCACAATTTCCTCTCCTTTGTTGCTCTGTGTAAGCCGAATCTTTTTGGGGATCTCTCCTAATCCCCGTTATTGCAACCTCAGTTCTTTTCACGTAGGTCATTCACTGTTCTCCTCTATTGATTTTTTTTTTTTTTTTTAATTTCAATATGCCCTGTGAGTGTCTAATTCTTCAATACCTCTTTCCACGTTACATGTCCTAGAGATTAGAACTTTTTCTTTCTCATTTGAACATAAGTAACCTTTTTGTTTCCATTTTATCCGCCATTGCTCACATATGTCAGTCCATGGTTTTTTTAGCATCTTCCTAAGACCATATTCCTGTAGACTAAATGTTCTCTTCCATCTGTGAGTAGATTGGCTAACATTGAGGTGCACCAGATTAATAAAATAAAATAAAACATCACAGTAACTACCTCTAGGCTACACACACACACGTGTATATATATATATATGTATATATATATATATATATATATATATATATATATATAGATATAGATAGATAACTAGACTCGTTTCGAAAAACCCTCGAATTTTTGATTTGCTAATAATCAAATCAATCTCGAGGGAAAAAAAGGTTTTAAAAAAAGAAAGAGCTACAAACATGAACTTCTGCCGACAAAAAAATCGCACAGATGCAGAGCTCAATACAACCGTAGAGCAGACCTAGATACACGGATCGTCAGGGAAAGTTTGGCCAAACTTTCCCTGATGATCCGTTTAGGTGAAACCTAGGTAGGTTTGTCTGGCTCACTAGGTGTATCTATATATATATATATATATATATATATATATATATATATATATATATATATATATATATAGTGTATTGGGGCAGAAGATTATTATTTAAACATACATATATTGTTAAATATAACAGACAATGAAGGTCTATTATGTTTGTTCATCAGCCGTTCTAAACTTAGTAAAATTGTTTTTATTTCGGGCGAAAATGAAGGAAAAACATACATATTACATTGTATCTAGACATATGATTCTGTTCGTATTTCGTTCTCTCACGTGGTACGACGTCATAGAACCGCATCATTAATTTACGACTGCGTCTGCTATTCCCCGACCGTTATCGTCGCATAGTAATGTTCTACAGCAGCGTAACAGAATATAATCTTTGACAGTGATTATCTCTGTTTAAATTTCAGCATAACCACTCTGATGATGGCACATGTAAGCCGAATCCTTAGATCAAGAAACAGCATAATAAAAGAAATCTATAAATATTGGACTTTTTTTTGCTTTTATTTTCGCTCGAAATTAAAGCAAATGTATGGAGTAGAACGGTTCATGAAAATAAAAATCCTGTTATATTTCATAATATATGTTTGAATATATATATATATATATATATATATATATATATATATATATATATATATGTGTGTGTGTGTGTGTGTGTGTGTGTGTGTGTATTATGTATAATTTTAAAATCCAATATGTTTTTTTTCTGCGTGTGAATGTGGAAGTAAAATCGAATCTATTAATAAACATTTGCGGTTTTTTCTAATGTGTGTCCTGATTGATTGGAGTGTTTAGCTATGGGGGAATAAGGGTTGTTAATACACATAAACTAGGGTTGAATAGGGACTTAGGTGTTTTAAATCTTTATAAATATTTCAATAGTTAAGCAATTTTTTTAGATATAGTAAACATTTTTTTTTCTATTTATGACAGATTTAAGTTAGGAATATCCGAACAGTGACGTTCCATATCACGTGACGTCCGCGTCTCGCGAAGGACGCTACTTGCTAACAAACAGTAATTTTAATTTATTTGTAACAAACAGTTATTTCTGATGAAAAATTGAGGACAATTTGAAATATCAAATATATAGATAAATAAATAAATACTTTCATAAAATAAAACATTATAATTTTGATTTGAAACTTTTTCTATATATACATATTAAGAAAGTATGCGTGGCTTCTCATTATGCTATATATATATATATATATAAATATATATATATATATATATAGTTGTTATTGTTGTTAAAATTTGTTGATTTTATTGAGAGATGTATATCGATATCAAAGGCATCGACTAATTTCTTATAGATAGAAAAAGAGATCACCATAAATTTTGACTGTCAGTTTTTTAACCTTCAAGGAATCATAATTTGGTTTGAAGAACGGACTGAGGTGGAAAAATGACAGTCACCGTTCAGAGATGATATCGACGACTAACGTTATATATATATATATATATATATATATATATATATATATATATATATATATATATATATATAAATGTAAGATGGCCACACATTTTCGAGGATACCCGTTTATTAGGGTAGCAAGCCAATCCCTATTGCAGAAGCTCGCCCCGGCACATTTGTGTTTCTTCAATACCACAAACCAAACTTGTGGTTTATAACGCATCTATGCTGAGAAGACTTTTGTTACAATCTCTGGGACAGAGCGTGTTATCTAGCGTGATCAGCAATCTGAACATGTCTAGCACACTCAAGCACTCGCTCAAGATAACTTGTGACTTCTAGTTTGCACAGGTATTGACGGTGTCCCAAGGGTTCCGTCTAGACAATTTCACTCACCAAACCTATCTATTGTTTTCAGGCACTTTCAAAAGGTGCCGAAGGCTTCGGATCGCCCTCTTGGGACCACTAACATAAGGAATTCTACTTCCTTACAAATTATATATATATATATATATATATATATATGATAGCCGCGTACAGTTTGAAATCGACTATACTCTATGTTGAGACATTTTATTTTGCTGTAATATATATATATATATATATATATATATATGTGTGTGTGTGTGTGTGTGTGTGTGTGTGTGTGTGTGTCCTTGATAGGCCGATAATTTTTCAGCAACGTATTTTAAATTTCTGCTTTATGGAATCGTAAAATCTTATCGCTTTTAATATTAATGTCGACATAGTTTTATATGCAGGTATACACCACCATATATATATATATATATATATATATATATATATATATATATATATATATATATATATATATAGTCCATCTAAAGTTATTTAATACGAATCACTTAAACCTCGATAAGTCGATTTTACTTTGAAGAATTTTTAAATCTTTTAGACGTCAAACCAAAGCTTGGTTTAAGTCTTTAGTTAGTTTCATCCTGTTTTCTTAAAGGTATTGGATGTATTATAAAATCTACTACCTGAATTTATTATGCAAATCAAGAAAATAAATCTTTCAATAACAAGGTAATAAAATCATCAACAATTGACAGAACAAATATAAAGTATACAATATCTTTGAAGCATTTATATCTTAATAAAGTGACTCTTTTTTTCTTAAAAATAGTCAGCAATCTCTTATCTATTGATTTTCTTAAACTTTTCCTTCAACAGCCTCACTTTCCGACATGGTCGTTTTAATTAATTCTGGAAAGACTGCTTTGCTGACATATTGTTTGATATCTTCAGATAATTTCATATTCACAATTGTCCATAGAATTTTGATCAGATTCAAATTGAAGTTTGATGGTGGCTATGCTATTACCTTGTATATTGCAAACCTTTTACTCTCAGAAAATTCACCTTTAACCTTAGATACACGAGAAGGAAAATTGTCGGGCATAAATATACACTTTAATATGAAACTGGGGGGCTGGGACTTGTATCATTCTAAGAATATCCTTTCCATAATATCGCGATAGTTAGTAATATTCTGTTTAATTTTCCATTGAGTTGGAATAGTTTTATAATGGCTTTGTCGATAATTCCAGCCCATATCATCACACTGCCGCCACCTTGCTGCTTTTTTTTAAATCACGGAAACATTCATCAGGTTCATTGAGTGTCATCCGTTATTTGTCCGGTTTAAAATATTTTCTTTACTGAAATTGACTTTGCCTAGAGGATTTCTTTCCAATTTACGATGTATTCTACGCCTTTTGTCTTTCTTGGCTCTCTCAATTCCAGCCTGTTCAAAGATCTGAGCACGCTCCGGTACAGCACACTTTAGTTTACGTTCCCTTTGAAAAGGGATTATTTAAAACCCTTTTGCTTCGCTCCTACCTCTCACCTGACATTGGTGGTTTAATTGTTTCTTTTAGGCCTGCTTTGCTGTCATATTGTTACCATCACAAATAATTTCATCTTTACAATCGATTATAAGTATTGTGGGGCTCGCCCCTTGTACACAAGATGGACTCGTCCAAAGTATACATAATCTACGGAGAGATAGCGTGACAAAAACGTCGAGACAGGGTGTTCACCCAGAGTTATACGAGAGTCCAGAGAGAGAGATAATTACGGCTTCATTTACAGAGACTTGTACATATACTTTTCTACTAACCCGCATTCCTGGACTACTAATCTTCATTTCAAGTTTGTATTCTTACGTTTAATACACATTTTTTTCTATTTCAATTACTGGCGTTGTTTATTTATTTGTGCAGGATTCCATCCCCGGAATCCACAAAAATAAGTTTCAAATCGGATTTGGACTAGATGATGGCCATTTCATTATCTTCTCTCTTATCAACATTTTACGCTAAGAAAATTGCCGTGTAATCTTAGATGCATGTAAATCTGAATTGTCTTACACTTCACTCTGAAACTGCGAGGCTGGGACATATATAGATAGTTCAAGTATGTTTCGGTCGTCAATTGCAGTTTATATCACCACCACAGGCACATCTGGATCGAATAAAATCCATCCTTTGGCTCATCCATCAGGTCCATCGAGTGTCACTCAATATTCGCTCATTAAAATAACTTTAGAATAGACAATTTTCATGTATTTCTTGGCCACATTTTGACGCTTTAGAATGTTTGCTCTAATGAGAGGGGTTTGCTTTGCAAATTTCTTGACAAATCCTATTTTGTGGAGTATTCTACACTTTTTGTCCTTGACTCTGTGAATTCCAACCTGTTCAAATGTGGTTGTTTGCTGTAATTCGTTTTAGATTACATCCCCTCGAGAAGACACGTATGTAAAACATTTTCCTTTGCTTCTACTTCTCAGTTTTTTTAATCACAGAAATATTTACATCAGATAAAATCTATCCTTACGTCCATTCATCAGTTCCATCGAGTGTCATCCGATATCCGTCCGTGAAAATTACTCTTAAAAAAAACATTTCATGTATCTTTTGTCCAGTTTTGACGCTTTAAAATATTTGCTTTACTGAAAGGATTTTGCCTAAATAATTTCTTGACAGAACCCAATTCGCGAAGTATTTTACACCTTTTGTTCTTCTTGACTCTCTCAATTATAGCCTGCTCAAATATCTGAGCAGACTTCATTATAGAACGCTTTAGTTTACGTTCCCCTTGAAGAAGCATGTTCTTAAACCCTTTTCCTTTGCTTCCACATCTCAGCTTCGTTATATTTTCAACGGCTCTCTTTATCATTCGATGATCTCAGCAAAGTTTCTGTGTTATTTTCAATATTGACATTCCCTCCATCAGTAACTTTGATATTTTCTGTTTTTCATTTTTACTTTCCATTACCCATGTTTTAAAATGTATTTTGGAAAGAAAAGAAACATAGTTTAGTTCGAACGTATATATTTCTAAGGAACTGTATACTATAAGCATTTCAGAAAATTTGTTCTATATTCATAATTAAATTTAATATTGTTTTAATATTTTTATATAGATGGATTGGATGATTTGTAGTTTCTGTTTTGCGTAATATTTCGACTAATATATTTCTAAATTGTGAATGTGCATAGAAATATTTTTGCAGATGTTGTGCAATGGAAGATGAATTATTCATGTGTCCAGTCAGCCGTCATGATAGCATTATTGTACACAATTTAGAATTATGTTATCGACAATACTCTGTATACTTCCCAAGAACGTTAAGACTACTACCAATTCGAAGCCATCTTTTAAAAAATAATAAAACCAACATAACTAATTTAATTATGAAATATCAATGTTCTGAAATGATTATAGTATATTTCTTTAGAAATACCTTGAGTAAAACAAAACAGTTTTTTTAAAGCAAATGTAATATAACGCAAGAATTCATTCTTAACTACAATGAATTCAACACCTGCGGAGGGACGTTTGGGTACCTTGTGGCACGTTGTGCACCAGGTCACTACATTCGGCACTTCGTAAATTGTGGTTGGTTCTGCACAATACCTTCAACAATATAATCAAATAATATGTGCTGGTGTCTGGCTGTCGGTTCCTAGGAACTGAACTGCTTGACACTCAACATTTATAGTCGACTCTCCCGTCGAATCCGACGTATGAGGGTCAAGCAGATCAGTTTCCAGGAAACCGACAGCCCGACAACGGCACATGTGATTTGATTATAGTGATGAAGGCCTCGTGCAGGACCATCCACACTTTTTGAAGGGACGAATACAGAGACCTGGTGCACCGAATGCCACAAGATCCCCAAACGACCGTCCGCAGGTTTTGAATTGATTGTAGTTAAGAAATGAATTCTTGTGTTATAATATATTTTGCTTTTTAAAAAAAAAAAACTCTTTTGTTTTACCGTAGGTATTTCTAAAGAAATATATACTATAATCATTTCAGAACACTGTGTGATATTTCATAATTAAATTAGTTAAGTGTTGGTTTTTAATATTTTTTTTAAAAGATGGCTTCACGAATTGGTAGTCTTAACGTACTTGGGGAAGTATACAGGTATTGTCGACTAACATAAATCTAATTTGTGTACAATAATGCTATCATGACGGCTGACTGGACACATGAATAATTCATCTTCCATTGCGCAACATCTGCAAAAATATTTCTATGCACATTCACAATTTAGAAATATATTAGTCGACAATATCTGTACACCAGTCGCCATCCAAGGCTATAGAACTCAGTCTGTCCTGCTATTTTACCCATAGCTGGAGGGAGAAGAAAAGGATTCATACCTTTCCCAAGGTTATTAGCACGTAAGTGAATGTAATGGATTCGACTGGAATTCGAACTCGGCTCTGCGATTCCTCAATCCAAGCCGTTATCCATTACTCCACCGTGCCTCCAAATATATAAAGCATTTCTCAGGGTTAACGTGTAGAAAAAGACACAATTTATAAATGTAAAAGACAATAGGAAAACTGTAATAGTTGCCGACGCGTCTCGTTCGATGTGAATTTTTTCAAGGCAAAAGATTAAATGAATTTATTATATAAACAGCGTTCTCTAAATTCTTCCAATTGCTAAGGACACTTTGTTTTGTTATTATTAGTTACTTTGTTTAATAAATTCATTTCGTTTTTGCCTTGAAAAAGTCCATATCGGACGAAACGCGGCGGCAACTAATACAGTTTTCCTATTGTCTTTTACATTTATAAATACACACACACACACACACACACACACACACACACACACACACACACATACACACATATATATATATATATAAAATATATATAATTATTTTTTATAAAAATAAATTATAACTTAAATATGTTATAAAATCACTACAAAAATAGCCATTTTGTTTCAACACCCTCGGTGTCTTATCAAGTGATGATGATGACGACAAAATAAATGGTTTTAAAAGTTTTCCGTATACACCAATTATATACTTGTATATATATATATATATATATATATATATATATATATATATATATAGAGAGAGAGAGAGAGAGAGAGAGAGAGAAAATAAACAAAATTGTATTTATGTATGTGTTAGTTTAGAATGGTAATTGTCACCTATTTTAATTTCCCTTTTTCTTTTCTTTTTTTTTTGTGATTAATCATTTGAAATACCCTGTGAGAGAATGTCTTACTCAGCGTTATTTAACAATTTAATACGTCACATCTCAGTTCGCTCTATAAAGTTAAAATATGCATGTTTAATAACAAAACGGTAAGAAAAGAGTCGTTTTTTAAGTTTTAGGATGCATTCCTTTTTTCCTCGAACTATTTATAATAAATATGGCGAGATGTGGTATTCTTATTTAGCAGGTGATGAGAGGTTTTCTCATTTGGCACAATACTTGTCCAATTTATTTTCAAAATATATATAATATATTGTTATTTCTATTTATTCATTTAAACATACAGAATTCCATAGTTCGTAAGATTAACAGAATCTCTAGTTTGTGAAAATTTATTCATAAAATTAGCCAAAAAATAATCTGCAATGTTATCGGTCCTGATCTGGCATCTAGTCTGCTGTACTTTTCCCATTGGTTTAACGTAACTTCCTTGTGACTTTTCTATAAATATTTTAATGGCAATTCTGATGAGATTCCCACTTTTTCCATCCTGGGTATGACGATAAACTCCATCCGTGTCCTGGGTAAGACGATAAACTACGTCCAGCAGCAAGGCCTCTGATCAGGAGCTTTTGAGGAGCATGGAACCACCCCTTAATTGCTGGTGTTTCCAGGTCCACCCTGACCCGGGGTGGTAGAACCTGTTAGGGTACCAGCTATGGGCAAATAGTTAATCCCGAAACTGGGGTAAAAATGGGTTTTAATACCAGGGATACGTTGTAAAAAAAATATTATCAGCAATAAAGTTTTGAAAAAGAAAACTATTAACAGCAATACATTTTTGAAGAAAAAAATATTACCAGAAATATATTTTTGACAAAACAAATTATTACCAGAAATAAAAACTTTGTCGGCATTAAATAACCCATTGAGGTTGATATGCCGTAAAATAAAATAAACCAAAATTTCTCTCTTTGTTACAGTGACTTCACGAATTTAAGAGAGACAGCTCGGTATCATCATTTTTCTGTTGAAATTGCGTGATGTAACCGCAAGTTTTATTCTAATAGTCTCTTCTCTTCCAATTCTTGCTTTCCTGTCAACTACCATCTTCAAAAATCTAAAGTCAACGTCAATCGTCATTTTTTGTCTCCTTGAATTCTATGCCTCAATAATGTTTTGTAAGTTTCCTTTACATTCAGTAACCCGGATGTTTTTATCACCTTGTTTGGGTTGAAATGACCAAAGCTATACAACTATAAAATAAAACTTTGAAAATTACGAAATATTTCAACAATGTTCGCGTAAGAATCGCAAAATATATTTGATCGATTAATTATTTCGTTTTCTAGGGTTGTTAACCATTTGTAGGTTATTTAAAGCCAGAAAATATAAATTTATAGCTTGTAACAGTTTTTGTCGAGGTAATAATGATTTAGTGATACAAGTCTTACTAATTAACCCATAGCTGAGGGAGTCAAGCCTACCCCAAGTGTATTTGCGCGTAAGTGAATATAACGAACCCAATAGGAACAGGAACTCTGCTGTCAGATTAAGAATATCTGCACAACCGAGCTCACAGCAGCTGATATTTCCAAACGGTCACCTATCTAGATAATGACCAGGCTCAACGTTGCTTAACATCGGTGATCGGTGTTTGACGTGGCCGTAAGCCTAAAGAAGATACTGTCACCATTGGTAAAATAAGATCAAGAAAAAAATTACTTCCTGAAAATCTCTAAATGGTTGAATTTTGGATATTCAGGGGTGACATGTTACTGATTAACCCATAGCTGAGGGAGTCAAACATTTCCCAATGGTATTTGCGCGTAAGTGAATATGACGAACCCAACAGAAACTGGGACTGTGCTCTTGGATTAAGAATTTCTGCACAAACGAACTCACAGCAGCTGATATTTCCAAATAGTCACCTATCTAGTTAATGACCAGGCTCAACGTTGCTTAACTTTGATTATCTGTGTTAGAAGTGGCCGTAAGCCTAAAAAAAGATATTGTCTCCAGTAGTAAAATAAGATCAGGAAAAGATTACTTCCTGAAAATCTCTAAATTCACCAACAAGTTTGAATTTTGGACATTCGGGGTGACCACAGTAAGTTAAGGAGAGAGACGAACAATTTTAGACTTTGGCCTATCTGGCCTGTCACCTTGAAAATTAGGTGAGGATGGCATTCTGATAAATGGTGAAAGCGGTGCATGGGGCAATCAAGGTAGAGAATCCCTGCTTTAAATCATTGACATTTTCTTAAACCAGTGACAATATGCGTCATTATTACTTGTTGACTTCTTTAAACTTAATATTATTTATTTTATAGCAATATTCAGACTGCTATTATATGGCTGCTTTTTATCTTCTATGTGTTGTCTTTTTGTTTTGTTTTTTACAATAAGTTCCACCTTGCACAAATCCCAGGGGACACTCAAGGTAGAGAGATACGTTATGTGGTAGTTTATATGGATAGAGGGAGAAGATAAAGGTTGACTCCAGATTTTAACAGGTTAAGATTGTAGTGATCGGGGAAACATCCTCTTCGGAGTCTTTCCCATAGGCTAGTCGTTCGCACGAAGAAGCTGTTTGAGTAGAACATACTTCTTGTAAGTGGAATAACTTTCAAGACATGAACAATAATGACTCTCAACTCCTTCTTATCCTTTGTAGTCCTTAGTAAGTTTTGTCTTTTTACTGTTTTTCCCTTTCCTGTTCTGACATCCATTTACACAATCTCGTTAAGTCGTTTTTTTTCCCAAATTGTGTTCAATATATCCTGTGAGGGCGAAATATTCCAAGCCCTCTGTCTTCATTATGTCCCCTAGAAATTTCAACAGCCTCTTTCTGATTTTAATTATAATTGTCTTTTGTTTTCATTATCATTAAAGCTTCCGTGTTACTCACATGTTTAAACAATGCTATATTCAACATCATTCTGTAGGGCCTCATTTCGACTGTCTCAATTATACGAATATAAAAAAAAATGCTTCGAGAAATAATTATTAAAAACCTTAACAAGCAAGGAACGTATATTGAATAGCAATTTTCCAAGCGTAGCTTAGATGTGGCACAAGGCCGAAATTAGGGAGCACCCAGTGAGGATCGAACTCACTACTCAGTCGTAATTGTTCTAGTGAACCACGCTTGCTAACCATTACACCGCTTCGAGGTGCCCCTTTTATTTTCCAAACATAGCTTAGATATGGCACAAGGTCGAAAGTAAGGAACACCCAGTAAGGATCGAACTCACTACTCAGTTGTAATGGTTCTAGCGAGACAAGCATAGCTTAGATGTGGCACAACGTCGAAAGTAGGGTACACCCAGTGAGGATCAAACTCACTACTCAGTTGTAATGGTTCTAGCGGTACAGGCTTGCTAATCATTACACCATGTCGAGGCGCCCATAGTATATTGAATAAAAAGAAAAGTAAAAACACATTTAAAGAAACAGTGTTGAAAGTAATCAGAAATATAAGATAAAAAATTATTAAGAGCATTGGGTAAATAAATTAAAACGCTCAAAGGCGTAAATATCAAATAAAGAAACACGTACCCTGGAAGGTGAAGCACATGAAAAAGGTTAGCTGAAATGTAATTTTAAATGGTGAAAACAAAGCTAGATTAGATGAACCTGATGGCTAGTTTATGACTTAGGCTCTTCATGAAATTATTAACCAACACAGTTTAGACGAAGACAATTGGTATCTGAAGGTTCAATATTTTCTCTTAGTATTATAAATAGTAAAATTGCACACCACTTTAAACATTACTTCCTATTTCAGTTTTCGATTTGCTGTTAATATATCCTGAGTGTTCGAAATATTCCAAGCTTTCTGTCTACATTAGAAATTTCAACGGCCTGTCTCTGATTCTAATTATAATTATCTTTTGTTTTCATTATCGTTAATGCTTCCGTGTTACTCACATGTTCAGTCGATGGTATTCTCAACATCTTTCTGTAGAATCTCATTTTGACCGACTATTTTATGAGTATAAAATAAAATGTTCCGAAGCTCCGATATTTTCTGTTAGTATTATAAATAGTAAATTCACACATTCTTTCAAAGGTGACGAAGGTTTCAAAGTAAATTTGGATAATTATTATGATTTTGATGGGTGTAACTGCAAAATTGTCCCAATCGTGTAATAGCAAAATTATCCTATTGTTAGATTAAGCTTTGAAACGTGGCATCGTAGAAATGATTATAAATATCTTACTGAAATTGTCCGAATTTTTTATACCTCAATTGGTCACTACATTGAATAATAGGTATCTATTTAGCTCTAATTTGAAATGATGACCCTTTTTGCTGTTGGGGCCGCCTGATCCAGTTTTCCTCTGTAATGTTCTCTTTTTTTTTAATTTATTCATCATTCTCCTGATGGTTCTTGAAGATATATTGAAAATAAAAGCCAGAGTATGAGTGTTGATTCCATTAGTGGAGGCCTGAATTGATCTTTTTTCCTCTCACCATTGCTCAGTTGGTAAAACAAAGTGGGACTCACACAAAATGATTTTAATCTGTTCAATTTCTACCTGAAGGAATCAAAGAGTGTTCCAGCAATTCTTAATGTCTTATCTGAAATCTTGGAAAAAAGAAACTCAAGTTAGTTTAGTGGGCTTTTAGATATTAAACATTTTGTGGGATGGACAACTATCCCATGTGATCTCCTGATCCACGATTCGGGCAATTTTGCTGTTACACCCAGTATATCACAAACCCAAAACCTACTCTGATGCACGAGGATGCTCCTTCCTCTAACATTAATTTTATGCCCATTTTATCAAATATTTTTCAGCCGCCACATTAATGAAATGCCCTCTGACCTCTCCAGATATTAATCGAACACACTTCTGGTTTGTCAGAAATATAAATGAATATAAAAACGGAAGTAGAAAAGCATCTTGAAGTACAGATTAAATCTGAGAAACAGTAAAAGCTAAACAGTAGAAAAGTTAATATAAATCTGTCAAAACTGATAAAGATTAAATAATGTCATTTAACACATATTAATATTAAAATAATGACATTTTACTTTCTATATGATATTCAGTAACTCAAATATGTTTCTATTGGCTACATTATTTATGAAGTACATGGATTGGAAATAAAAGATACGATGTGAATGGCTGAAAAAGTCAGATAAAATAACTCCCCAGACATTAATAATGAAACATCTGATAAATTTAAACTATCGGAGACTATTACGTCCGTTTCATCTCATTAACAAGTCAGAGTAATAAGATGCAAATAGTATTAATTAAAATTTAAGCCTGGACAACACTTTCTCTTCAACATTTGAAAAGTTTAAGACTATGAATGTCTGAGGCGTAAGCATATATGCCGTTTAGTCAATCACTTAAGGAAGCAATGCGGCTATATAATTCGATTTTAATGACGTTTGCTGGTAAGCTTCCGTAGCTTAATTGGTAAAGCTTTGGCCGTTGAGACAAGCTTAAAAGATTAGGATAAATGAGGCTTGTTCAAATTTATTTGCATCTTACTCGTTAGTTCAAACTTGACGATTATTTAAAAAACCTTGGATGCAATAAAACAGGACATTTATTTTAAAATACGTTTTCAGCAATAATGAATTAAAATAATGTATGCACTGCTATCAAAACACAAGAAAACGCATCTAGACTATTAAGTTTTGGTATTTATTTCAATGTTTTCTTTTCTTTAGTTTAAACCTTTCGTTCAGAACAGCTATTTCTCCTACCGGTCAAATTCTGTCCCTTTGTTATACTATAATACCTATTCTATTGTAATAGACTCTCCCACAGATAATAAGTAGTAGTAGTAGCGGTAGCCTGTCGGCTCAGTGGCGTCTCGCGGTCTTTGACTGCGCACGCCTACTGTCGAACTCTCTACGTTAGCAGAGAGGAATCCGGACGAAGCTTTGCCGAAGGGCAAGGTTTCGTCCGGGGAGGTAGACGGGGCCTGAACCCGTTTAATCGGCTTCAAAAGGCTATTTTTTTGGCCGAGCCTACGGGCTCGGAGATACCCACAATAAAACCGGCCTTGTGCCATATTCGTTTCCCGTGGTGTTGAGCGAGTCAGACGAGATCAGACATTGAAGTACCAACCATCACAACTAGATTGCTGCGTCATTAACTCTTATTTTCAAGTTCCTAACGTTTTGTAAGTCGAACCTAATTTAGGACGACTTATTGAAATACAAGCCTCCACTGTAAAAACTAACTCTACAACACCCTTGTTTAGGAATATATGATTACACCTTCTCGCTTAGTGTCTTGTCATTCAATCGTATATAGTTTTGGATTCTATGTCGGCTAGATTTGTTTTGTATTTTTTATCTGGTCAAAGCCAAGTCTGCTGCTTCGGTTTCCAATGGTCATTTTTTTGGTATCTTTTAACCAGAAAACTGCATTCATTAACAATGTGTTTGTCATTCGGTTCTTTTTCTATCTATAAACGCTGTTTTCGGGTTTTGTTTATTTTAGCGATTATATAATTTGAGGCATGTGTTCTGGGTTGTAATGGAATAAAATTGGCAATGGTAAATCTAGCCGTCTTCTGATCAGGAAAATTGTGGCATTTAGTTAGATTTATTTTCCGTTGAAATCTATAAAATATATAAAAAGTACAGTAACTGTCATTGCTCTTTACAGTATTGCTGGACTTCGTTTGGTTTAACGGCATATCACATCTATATGGGTCATTTATGTAGCGAAATTTAATTTTCTTGGAAGCTTTTGACATTTTCTTTTTTTACTTTTAAAATCTATTGTTGGAAATTTTGTTTTTACTACTAAAATCTGTTGCGGATGTTTTTACGATTACAATCAATTACAGCATTTTTTTTTATACTGTTAGAGTCTATTGCTATATGTTTTTCTATTAAAATCTATTGCTGGAAATTTTTCTATTAAAATATATTGCTAGAATTTTTTTCTATTAAAATTTATTGCTGGAATTTTTTTTCTATTAAAATCTCTAGGTACAATTTGTTTACTATTAAAATCTATTGCTGGATTTTTTTACAATTAAAATCTATTCCTAGAATTTTTCTTTTTCACTATTAAAATATCAGAATTTCTTTTTTTACTATTAAACCCTATAGCTGGATTTTTTTTTACTATTGAAATCTATTGCTGGCAATGTTTACTATAAAAATGTATTCTTATATTTTCATAGTGTTTAACTTGGCGCTACGTTATTTGCCCATAGTTGGGTCCCTAACAGGTGCTACCACCCCGGGTCAGAGGGAATTTGGTAATCTGTAAAAAAAAACAAAAAACAAAAAAAAAACAGAAACAAGTCTAATGATAA
>CAHIKZ030003979.1:1735000-1765000 GCA_903632075.3 Acanthosepion pharaonis
AATTTTCTTTCAAATATGTATCGCTGGTAATATTTGTTTCTTAAAAAATGTATATCTATATATATATATATATATATATATATATATATATATATATATATATATATATAAATATATAAATGCATTGCTGGTAACATTTGTTTTTCAAAAATTTATTGCTGGTAATATTTTTTTACAAAATATTTCTCGTATTAAAATCTATTTTTTACGCTTTCATAGTGTTTTGACTCCAGTTTGGGAGTTATCTGCTTCCCCATAGCTAGGAACCTATCAGGTGCTACCACCCCGGGTCAGGGTGGACCTGGGAACAATCAGCCATTAAGATACACGTTCCTCAAACCCTCCTGATCAGAGGCCTTGCTCTTGGACGCAGTTTATCGTCATACCCAGAACGTTTCTGGATTGTAATTATTCTACTAGTCTCCATGATCGCGTCCAGATTTTGTGCAGTTCTCATTGAATCATCCTTTCTTCTTAATCAATTTATTTTCGTAAATCTGGGCTGCTTGTTCACATTAATATATTATATGATTGTAAGTTTCATATCTATCTCAGCAATGGTAAAATTCGTTACTTCTCTTTTGTGTGTTCTGGTAATTTTGATACTATTATATTTCAAAACCCGTTACTTATATATGCTTATGCACAAGCAACGTGCTTCGAACTTATAGTAATATTATATACCATTGTCATGCAAATCCAATATTTTAATCTTGTGTTTGCATAACAGCGGTATAATATACGTAGGTGAAGTGAACCTGCCTACGGTTTCTGTAACCGTACAATATCTCATTATGAGTAGGATAAATTTTCTAATACGTAATTAAATCAACGCATTGATATATGATTATAAATATAATATTTGTTTCAGGACAGTAAACAGTTGATTCCTTATTTTGCGTTTCTGACTGATATTATATATATGTTATGTATAAAGTACAGTGTATGTGTGTGCGTTTATGCGTGTGTGTGTCCAAGCAACTCCTTCGCTCCCACTGGTCCGATTTCAATGATTCGTAGCTCATTCAAAAACCCTAGAAAAATTAGGCACAGGGAACGATTTTCGTTGAGTTCAGGTTTAGGGTTGTCAAATTATGCGAGATTAAAAATATATATTTTATATTATACTAGCCATTATCGCTGCTTTCATGGTCAAGGGGAGTAATTCTTATTTTGCTTTTGTATCTAAAATTGCAGTGCACGTTTTATTATAAATAAGCTTAAAAGCCGCCTATATATATATATATATATATATATATATATATATATATATATATATATATATATAATAGGATGGCAGGTTCAAGAATAGTGCAATACTGAGGAAATGTAACATCACAGGCACTGAAAATATTCGAGCAAAAATGCATCGTAGGTGGGCTGGTGATGTTGTGAGAATGGATGTGCATAGGCTTCCAAGGAGGTGCTGTATGAACAACTATTCCAATGTTTCAGTTGGACGTCTACAAAGGCAAATTGAAAGACAACTTGAAACGTCTCACCTTTGATCTGAAAACCTGAGAAGCCCAAGCACCAAACCGAAAGGAGTGGCGTAAGACATGTTTCATTAAGTTAAAGGGTTTTGAGGACAGTAGACAAAAGGACCATGATCAGCTCGGTCAAGCAGAGACGTCATCAAAATCCTGCTCAAACAAATTTCATCTGTCAATGTGGCGTTGTTATCGACAGCAAGGCTGGGTTAGTATCACACTTATGAATTCACAAATGAGATATGTCTTTCCCTTATCTGATTTTCTCCACAATAGTCCCTGCTAGCATGCATAAGTTTAATACGAAAGACACCATCCAATGCTGACTCTCATTTATCGTTCACGATAGGAGAGTCCACTATATATATATATATATATATATATATATATATATATATATATATATGTATGTATGTATGCATGTATGTGTGCATGTATGTAGTTGTATGTGTAAATATTCTCAGAAGAGGTACAGTCCATAGTTCATCTCAGGGCATATCAATCTAATCAAAATCTAAACAATATACATTTTTAAATTTGCTTGAATATTACTCTCTCAATTTACTTTCTGCTAGACTTATGATACGTTGTGACCTTCATATGCTTTGATTGACCTTTCAGTCTTATGCGGAACATTCATGAACGTTCTCAAACTTAAAATTCTTTATAAGCCAATGAAATCCTTATATTTCTATATAAATACGTGCAGCAAATTATATGGTAAATTTACAGAGGACGAAACGCGACGGCGAAGAATAATTGTTTTCTACTTTCTGTGTATATATATACTTCAGCCGCTGGCGAGTATATATATATATATATATATATATATATATACTCGCCAGTGGCTGAAGTAGGTAAACCACTGCTAGTGGTGATTACTTATTCAACATATTAACCCCACTTACACTTACAATCGTGACCAACGTATTTATATGGATTGGGATATATCCGTTAGTGTTCCGAGGTATGATATAACACAAATAAATACTTTATTGACGTTTTAGATAAATTAATGACTCCCTTAGCATAGTTTTTTTTTTTTTTTTTAGATAGCTTTTTGATATTCAGCTCAGGTGGTTTATATATATATATATATATATATATATATATATATATATATATATATATTAAGACATTTTTTTATGTTTATATATTCTTTTTTTATAAAAATGCTTTTAAATAATTGTCGGACTTTGTCCATATATATATATATATATATATATATATATATATAATTTATTTAAAAAAAAAATTATAACATAAATATGTTATAAAATCACTACAAAAAATAGCCATTTTGATATCCAGCTCAATTGGTATATATATATATATATATATATATATATATATATATATATATATATATATATATATATATATATATATTTAAAAATGCTTTTAAATAATTGTCGGACTTTGTCTATATATATATATATATATATATATATATATAATTTATTTAAAAAGATTTATAACATAAATATGTTATAAAATCACTACAAAATAGCCATTTTGTTTCAACACTCAGTGTCTTATCAAGTGATGATGTTGAATGTCATTCAACATCTTCACTTGATAAGACACTGAGATCATTGAAACAAAAAAATTTTTGTAATGATTTATAACATATTTATGTCATAAATCTTTTAAATAAATAATTATATCTCTCTACTTTGTATTGAGCACTCTTTTAAGAATAGTATTTGTTGGTTATTGAATTCATTCCGTATATACCAATCATATACTTAGATATATATATATATATATATATATATATATATATATATATATATATATATATATATGCTATTCGGTCGAGTGAGCTCGGACATTCATGTGTCTATCACACCGTAATGGTTCTGCATCAAAGTGGGAAGGTCATTAGAGAGGCATTCTGTTTCATAGTATATCTCAGGGGTGGGGAACCAATTTGTGCATGACAGCCACAGTGAAACTCCTCGCCCCCCCCCTAGAGAAAGCATTCACCATGTGATTTTTTTTACAGTTACACATTTCATGTCTTATTTTTAAAAGAAAATGCATGAAATAGAATTTACTATATATAATCTAATAAAAGCAGACATTACAAAACTGAAAACATGACATGTTCAAACATATACTTTATTCACCTCTTAGACGCTAGACAATAAAAACGAAAGCTTTATTTAAAAAAAAATAAAATAAATTTAAAATGTCAGTGCCCCCACACCGGCATCCGTCTCCTTCGTGTACATATCTGGTCGAATCTATGTAAATATCATTTTTGTCCGATAATGTCCTAAAGCATCAAACCCGTCACACGAAAACATCTTTTACATTTTCTTATAGAGTGGATATTGCCATATATTATTAAAAGGAATTGATTTTTCTAATGTTTTTCGATGTGAAATATTCTCGATATCAACCATTCACTTTTTTTTTTGTTAGTGACCAAAATGTCTTTCTTGAACTGGCAGTGAAAGAATTCCGCGTGAAGGGTAATAAAACAATTAAGATTTATCCGAGAAAGGGTGAAAAAGATATCTGTATTCTTATCTTTTAATGACCCCTGTGTGTTCTTAGATCTATTTCCATTTTTTGTGTTTTGTCAGCATACGTACGCATGCGTATATTCCTTCTCCATATATATATATATATATATATATATATATATATATATATATATATATATATATATACTATCTTATTATAAGGATTATTATAAATATATGTACACATACACATACACAAACAGACATACACCGTGCGTTTCCCGTAAGTAGTTTTGTTTTTGTCAATATATATATATATATATATATATATATATATATATATATATATATATAAACCTAAAGAGCCATTTAAACCTACCTAGGTTTCACCTAAACGGATCGTCAAGCTAAACTGGCCAGGTGGCTTTTTAGGTTTATATTAGGTTTGCTCTACTTCGTGTATTGAGCACTTTACGTAGTTATTTTTACTCGTTTTGGCGGGTTATTTTTCTTTGGGCTCTGAGCTTGAATTCTGGACGATTGTTTTCGCCTCAATTTCATGTTCTTAGTTTCTTTCATTTTGTATTCGTCATTTGTCCTTGGGTATTGGTTTGTTCAACTACAAGCCGAAATTTCGAGTATTAGCCGAAATACCTAAAGATTTTTCAAGCGAGCTCCTCCACTGATATATACAGTGTAACCCGGATATAAGAGACCTGGATATAAGAGAAACCCGGATATAAGAGAGATTTTATCTGGTCCCAAATTAGAGCCCGTGTTAATGTATATAAAATAGACCAAACCCGGATATAAGAGAAACCCGGATATAAGAGAAACCCGGATATAAGAGACTTATTCTCCGGTCCTGACAACTCTCTTATATCCGGGTTACACTGTATATATATATATATATATATGTTTTATTATAAGGAATTAGTATACACACACAGACACACACACACACATATATATATATATATATATATAAGTTTTGTGTGCACATGTGGTTTAATATATTTATATCGCACAGAGCCTGGTATAATTACTTAGAAATGGGTTGTTCCGTTGTTATCGAAATACTCTTGCTTTCATCAACGCCACTCGAAAGGATTAAGTTTCGTATTTCTAAAAGAATATAATATCTCATTATTAACTCGTTCAAGATGCAAATTGACTGCTTTTAAGTCATTTATTTTGTGTTAGCTTTCTTTGCCTTTTTTTGCTTTTTCATTTTAATGATTGAAAAACCAGAATCCATTCTTTTGTTGTTCACCGATTCTGAAAGGTAATTGTACTCAAGTGAGTCAAATTTGAAATGATTGGTATCATATGGAAACTTAGATCCTAAATGATCATGCTGCAATAGAATTAACAGTTATATAATAATTAGTTTATATAAAAAGAACCCATACAAACAAAATATTTGATACTTTAAAAAAAAAATCTAATTCACTTGGAATATACCTTAAATCAAATAAACGTCTTACAATGGAGTAATGGATAGCTGCTCGGATTGAGGAATCTGAGAGCCGAGTTCGAATTCCAGTCGAATCCATTACATTCTTGCTAGTAACCTTGGGAAAGATACCAACCCCCCTCTTCTTTACCCAACTATGGTTAAATAGCAGGAGATACCAGCTTCTATAGCCTTGGATGACAACTGGTCTAGTGCAAAAAAAAAAAAAAATGGCAAAATACTGGGGAAAAAAAAAACTGGATCGAAAGATACATGATCGCCTAAGCGTGTATCAGGCATGGCACATAACTGACTGAAGAGTGATATTTTTTTTTTATAGTAATAAAAAATTCAAATTTCTGCGACACAGAACGTGGCAGGAAGGCTTGGAGAATTTAACACGCTCAGTACATATCCACAGCAAAAGGACAAATGCGATTTCTTCTATGAGTTTGATTTTATTTACTTTGATATTGCGGCTTAACCTAATAACTTGTTCACTTATTGATGGAAATAATGTATCTACAGAATTAGTTCTTGACTAACTGGTAATAAATAACATCTGGATTAATTCCGTGTTCTGACATAGATATCTCACAATTACATTGAGTTTTGCGACTATATTTTCTTAAAAACTTGTGAAATGTTTTAACAGAGGACGGAAATAATTTTGACGTCGAAATACACAAGCGTGTTTGAATATCAAAAGATTCGTTCGAAAAACTGAGCCAAATATCAAACGACAGGAAATGTTTGTGAAAAAGAACAGATTTCTATGCACATATGACATATCGTTCCTCGTATAGCGCAGGGAAGACTGGACAATCTTTTTTACCGATGAAGAAGAAACTTGAAACAAGAAAAATCTGCTTCTATAGAAGAATGCTGAGAATAACATAGACAGAACAAGTGAGTAATGAGGAAGGTTAAAGGAAAATGTGAACGAAATGGACGATTATATTTTGCCCCAAAAAGAGACAGTCAAAATTTCGCGGGCTCAAAATTTTGAATGAGAGCTTCGACTAATTTACAGTCATAGGACATATTGAATTAGTGAGGTTGAAGTAGATAGGTTCGTCTATCATCCAGATCACACTCCTCCCCTGCCTTTTGAACAGGGTTAGAGGTTTATACCTTGTCTTCTGTTTTGTTTTTCGGTTACTTCTGAAGTCTTTTCATTCTCTTTCAGTTACAATAGCACCTTGGTTTTAGAGGTGTTATTGATTAAAAAAGATTATTGATTTTTTTTTAGCATACCTACGGACGATAATGGGTATGTTCCAATTCATATAAGTCTAGTAGTAAATATTGTATATTCGTGTGCATTTGGAGATTCATCTCCAGCTGTGTTGGTCAAACCTTCTGCCTCCGGACAGAGAGGATCCCCAGACGAGGCTATGCCGAAGAGTAGAGTCTCGTCTCGGGAATCAGCTACCCGACACCTTTTTATGCTGAGTCTATCGGGAATTTTTGGCCGAGCCTACGGGCTCGGATACCCCACCTTAAATTCGGCCTTGTGTCACATCTGACCACGTGGGGTGGTTCGCAGTTTTTCTGCAGTTGGAGATTCGTCTCCAGCTGTGATAGTTAAACTCTCTGCCACCGGGCAGAGAGAATCCCCAGATGATGCTATGTCGAAGAACAGATTCTCGTCTCGGGAAACAGCTACCCGACCCCGTTTTATACGGTGTCTACGGCGAAATTTTGGCCGAGTCTACGGGCTCGGATATCCCACATTAAATTCAGCCTTGTGCCACATCCGACCGCGTAGGGCGGTTGGTAGACATCCTGAAGTTGGAGATTCATTGTGGAATTCACTAGACTCACTTCTAACAGTTGACTACTTCTATGCACGGCTGGCGAATCTTATATGTGGTGTTCTTGTCCGAAGTATTATTGTTCATTACCAACCTTCGCGTGATTATTCTATTCAGTAAGGGTATAACATGATTAAAACAAAATGATGGACACTTGAAAGCAGCAAGAAGCATATGAGCTTGTGTAAAAATGGATGGAAGAGCAGTGTTTGCGGGGAGAACAAAACAAAAACTTACTAAGAACTACACAAGAGATGATCCATTTTTTGGGGCTTGGTTTTTGTTTTATGGCATATCAACTTCAATGGGTTATTTAATACCGACAACATCTTTTATGCTGGTAATAGCTTTTTTCTTCAAAAATCTATTGGTGATATTATTTTTTTTAAAAAAAGTATAACTGGTAATCCATTTTTTTAAAAAAATGTATTGCTGGTAATAATGTATTGCTGGTAATGATTCAGCTGAATTGTTCGTGATACACTTCACTCACGTCGTGTGCTTTGGCTTGATCTGTTTTGTTTTAACCCTAACCCTCAACAGGTTATTTAATCTCAAGACTTTTACGGCTGGTAATATTCGTTTTTCAAAAATGTATTGATGGTAATAATTTTTCCCAAAAATATATCGCTGGTATTAAAACCTATTTTTATACTTTCATAGTGTTTTGACCCCTTGGGGTGTTGTCTATTTGCCTATAGTTGGGACCCTGACAGGTGCTACCACCCCGGCTGAGATTGGACCTGGGAACAGTAACTAATAGGTGGTTCCACGTTCCTCAAAACCTCCTGATCACTGTCGGACGTAGTTTATCGTCTTACACAGGACGCGGATGTAGTTTATCGTCATACCCAGGTCGGGCCATGATCTCACTGTTCCCATAGAAGAAGCAAATTAACTCATGCCAACACAGATATTTGTCGAAATCATCATTTTTTCCCATCTACTAAAAGGTATCAGAAAGTTTTCCGATGTCAAGTGTAGTAAATGCACTCTTCAAAGAACATACGCGTGTATATAACACTCTTTTTTTTAATCCAGGCTACAGATTCAGTTTATTAACATTTTCTTCATGTCTGCAGGTTTTATGCTTCTTTCTTATATGGTAAAGCTCTTTCGGATTTTATATATCACATTATTTAATGTCTATATGTGGCACCATGCATCCAGGCGATTTGAAAGAAAGAAAAAGAAGAAAGGGAAAAGGAAAAAGTAATGCGAGACGGATCATAGGCGAACACACACACACACACACGGCTTAAGTGGCAATAAAAAAGAAAAGGGTTATTTTGGATAAGTATCAAATGGCGAAAAGAGTGTCATTACAATGACAATGAGATTGAGTCGGTAGGGAAGTGTTATCTAAACTATTGGTACGAGAAAACATCTTACTATCAAAATTAAAAGACCACCTGCGAGCAAGCATTGACCGATTTCCCCACTTGTCCGCGCGAATGGAACTGTGTTATCAAGAAATGTTCACCAAAGAAAGTCCACTTGAAAACGTTAGATTTTGATAATTGACAAAACACAGATGTAGCTTGGAGCCTTAGATGGGTATGGAAAATTAAAATCCCACTCAAGTAGTTTCACTAGTTAAGTTTTTTTTTTTTCGACAAAACATACTTTTGCCCTGCGATAATAAAATTTTGTTATCAGACACATGAACCGAAGGAAAATGAAATGTTTTTACTGCTGCCTCGGAGACGTCAGACTGGCTGAGAACTTGGAGAAAATTCCTTTCTTAGACCATGTCGGAAAATCCAGCCGTCTGATGCATTACCGATAAACTGCTTGACAAACGCCACGTGTTGAACAAAGAGTTGTCACATTATCCGTTCATGATAACGGCGATTTGAAAGAAAGAAAAAAAAGAAAGAGGAGAGATCATTAACTTTTTTTAGTTAAGCAAGGTATATTTCTTTTCCAAAACAAAGCCGCGGGTTGTTCACGCCCGACTAAGACGTCATTGGCCAAGTGGTGATCACATGACGCACCAAGGAGGAGGAAAGATACCCGACCAAGACCTCATTGGTCGAGAGTGGTCACGTGACGCACGAAGAAGACTGTCGACGCCCCTATCCAGAGTATAAGTATGAGAAGCCGCTACGAAGAAGTTATATAGTTACCAGTTTAAGGGCAGAAAATGATTTTATTTCACAAACTAAAAAAAAAATGATTATACTAGATCCCTGCAAGATAATATCTTATTGCGCATAGATGGGTACTGATAATTCAAACATTCCAGTTGGTTTACCTATCGCGGTCAATGTATTGTTAACGATGGGAACTATGCTGATGACAGAGGTATGTATAGTTGAGTTAAGTGTGAAAATAGAAAATGAACATCCTCTTCCCAGTGTTCCAAGAAATAGGGCTCTAGACAAATCTTTCCAAAACAGAAACTATAATATGGAATTCGAATTAAATACTCTGAATCACTCAAAAATTCTTGGTGTTTAACTTGTAAACATGAAACTCTTCAAATATCTTATTGGTTAAAAAAAATATTAGTATAGGAGAGAATGATACTGAACGTAGAATAGACTCCAGACTTGGTAGTTTCGTTCAGCACCGGAAATTGTTGCAAAAACAAAACATTATCCAGAAAACTCGTGTTATGTTTTTATTGTGGCTATGTTGGGGCTAGAAATAAAGAACAAAAAGAGGAATTGAGTTAAACAAATATATTAACAGAAACAGTGAAAAAAGCATATGAAAACGAGTGTGTTACAGAAATAATGATCAGTCCGACTATCAGAGCTGACTGTTGGGAATTTCCCTCTCCAAAAGGCAGTACCTGCTCCTATTTATAACTGAGAGAATCAATGCCTGCGGGGGTAAATTACCATAAAAGAAAGAAACAAAGAAAGTGTTGTGACCTTGTTAGGGACAGAAATGAAGACACAAGGGAGGAATTGATTTAAACAAACATATTAACAGAAACAGTAATACAACGTCGTCCGACGGTCAGAGCTGATTGCTGGAAATTTCTCTCTACAAACTTATTTTAATGAAGAATTGTTTTAAGAAAAAGATTTCATAATTTTTAAGTTACAGCCGTACTGGCTACTGGGTCAAAGAATCTTGGGAAATGGTTAATCTTATCATGAACATTACTGATAGAAATAATAACAAATTAATAAAAATGTTCGTAATCTGTAAAATAAGTAATTTAATTACAGATTTCCTACAGCACTCATATTTACCTACTTCAATTCACACTCATAAGATGACTTATCTTCAGAATAAAGCCTAGAGCCATATTGAGAGACATATCAATAGAACGTGTTTCCAAGTATAGTGAAGGAGATATAAATTCAAAAGATATTAGTCTTTGTGAATAGGAGGCGACAAAATGATTCTCTAATGGTTGTTCAACGCAAAAATTTCGTCCAAACTAAAATCTATCTAAAATGTGAATTATTATTATTATTATTGTTATCATTATTATTATTATTATTATTATTATTAATAATAATAATAATAATAATAATAATAATTAATTTCTATTGTACACTTCCGGATCCCAACCAGGGACCTTACGTCAGAAATTGCCTCATAACATTTTCTAATGAATATTTGTGCAAAAAAAGTACAAAAATATGAATAAGAAACATAGATATTAATAATAATAATAATAGTAATAATAATAATAATAATAAGTATTATTATTATTATAATTATTATTATTCCTTCGTTTCTTAGTGTGTATGTTGCGCTATGGCAATACCATATAAATATAGCCGATTCCGTTTTGTTCACGAGGAAAGAAAGAAAACACATACCAAAAGAGACATTTTGTTTAAGAAAACAGAAGAAAATGTAAAAAGAGAACGAAAGATAGAAAGAGAGAGACTGATAATTTATTCACGTGTATAACGTCTGCTTCAGTGAAATGGAATAAACTTGTGAAGTTCACATCTTTTCCGTTTGTTCTCTCTTGTTCTTTAAATAATAACATGCAGCCGTACTTATGTTTATTAGTTATATTATTTGTTAAAGTTAAGCTCAAAGATTTAACGATACAATACGAGAATTTTTACCGACATTATACACTTGAGGAACTCGTAATCATTAATCTACAAATTATGATTAATCAGAAAATTCAAAATGCAAAACAGTTAAATGTTTACAGTACTACTAGTTACAACAACAACAACACCAACATCAATTTTGTCCCTTACTTTTGGACGATCCTATTTTGAAAATAAATAAATAATTGTTATAATTCTTTTTCTATCCTTTGCAAATGATTCAAATTTTACTATGTTATTATGGATGATAACGACTACCAGTTGTCAAAATTTCAGCTTTTCACAGTTGTTATTTCTAACAAATATTAGGTTTTAAAAGTTTGTCCCTTAGTTTTGGACGCTACTGTATATTGGCATATGTTTTATTTCTGCGCGCAACTATAGCTTAGAATGGTCAGAGTCAGGTTGTTCAGGATTGAAAAGTGGTGACAAGGATTTTTAAAGCATTTGACCCTGAGCAAGTTGGGAGTGTCACTAGTACGCAAGGGGTTACAGTGAATGAAAGCAAGAGGAAATAGGGTTGTTTGAGGAAAGGATATAGAGAAGGACAGGAATCGATATCAAGGCATCAGAAGATATCGATTGACACTACATTTAAATATTGGAAGAATATAGCTAGCAGGGGAGCAAGTAAGAGGAAGGGAGTTCCACTGTCGGGAAGTGCAAGAGAAGAAGCTGTAGGAGTAGAAGAGGCGGTTAAATTTAACGGTTTCGACGGTGAAATGGTGGGACCGAGATGCCAACCTAGTAGCACGCTTAAATTCATGCAGTTGGGGTACCAGTGAAAGTAGCTCGTCAATATTTGTAGAAAAGACAGAGGGAAGCCGCATCACGTCTGTGAGAAAGTGACTGCAGCCGGGATACCAGATCAGGACCTATCATATTGCATATCCGTCATTGGATTCTGTCGAGGACCTCGAGATGAACAGCGAGAACACGAGACCATATATGGAAAAAGTATTCAATGCAAGGACGAATGGCCTGATTTGTAGATCTGAAGGATTTATTCAGGCGAGAAAAAAGATTCTGGTGCGACACAGAGAATCAACTTGCCTTCCTTACCTTGAAAATCAGTATTCGAGAATATATATTATTTATCTCGGCTTAAACAGCTGGTGGCGATGAATGATGTGTAATTTTCTGTCTCACAAGGTAATCTCAGAATAGTGTTTCATTATATGAAAAAGACAGATTAGTAGGTTAAAATTAAATTCACTAAACACAGGTATTCCGAACATCTGTTAATATTCAAGACAGAGCTCAATTTCATCGTTTTTCTGTTTGTTTTTTTATATCTTTTTCGTTTTTTTTTTCACTAAAATTGCAACTTTAATTTGTGTGGCCAAAAAGAAACTGCGTTCAGCTGAGGAGCTAAAACATATAGACAACGAATTCTGTTTGAAATTAACTATATTTTTACAAAGTATTTTACTTATAACCTCATTCATCTCTCAAGCGGTTTAAAAATTACATTTTTCCATTTAGTCTATCTTCCACGAAACTTATTCTAAGCCAGACTCTAATCATCTCTTCAGTCAGTCATGCGTGATACACGCTTAGGCGATACTGTATCTTTTGCAACATTCCTGACGAGGCAGATTTTTTTTCCCAGCAGTAGGTTGCTATTTCTTTCTGCGGTAGTTGCGATCCAATACTATAGAACCCGGTCTGTCCTGCTATTTACCCATAGCTGAGAAGAGAATAAGAGGATTCATACCTTTCCCAAAGGTATTAGCACATAACTGAATGTAATGGACTCGACTGCAATTCGAACTCTGCTCTCCGATTCCTCAATCCTAGCCGCTATCCATTATTCTATCATGCCTCCTCTTACTGATCATTAAACAAATACATAATCTACCGCTATGCTAATGAAATATTATGTCCAATCTATTACTGAATGTTCCATGCCTTTTCTTCATTGCCGTTTATTCTTGGTGTAATTGAAAGCACATTTTCAAGGTAATCGTTGCCACTACATTTCAATCGTTTCGTTCTCCTGAAAATCCCTCCATCTCTTACCAGATATAAACAATTTCCAGCTTTAAATGGAGTCTGGCATTTGGTTAATGGCAGTATATTTTTTTACCCCCACAGTTTCTTGCATTGCCCCTAGTCAAGGCAACGTACAACCTATCAGAACCTTGATGGTTTTACTGCTTGGAAATACCAGATGATTGAGTGTGCGGATGGTGTAATAGATAATGACTCGGAATTGGATATCAGCGAGATGAGTTCCAATACCAGTCGAGTTCGTTATATTTATTTATGTGTAAATACCCTTGGGAAAGGCATGCAACCACATCTTCTTCACCCAGCTATATATGTTATATAGTAATAAATAATAAAATAATTAATATTACAAAAGAAAAAAAAAACAACTGAGAACCTAAAAATATATTCTACATTTAAATAACATGAAAAAGGTTTTATAAAGCCGTATAAAATATCTTAATGAATGAATAATTCTTGCAATTCCTTGTTACATCAGATTGTTTGCTTAATTTATACCGGTGTCAAAGTTGCAAAGCCAGAAGTGGGTAACCCCAGTACAGAAATAGCAGCAGTTATCCATTCTTTGTCTGATTTTACTCTTGCACAGATAAAGCATGATATAAGAGTTTAGGTATTTTATGGAGACTTAAAAAGAAACAAGCATATAAAAAGTTTAAATGCAGTGTCAATCGTTATCTATTCTTTTCTTGATTACTCTTCTACTGTCCGTACTCTTTAATAATGTTTCACTTTGTATATTAGTGGCGTTACTCTCTTGCATAGGGGGATATGATTAAAAAGAAATATAATCCAGCATCGTTAACAATGGCATTATGCGAGCTTTTTTTTTTTAAATCCAGAGTGAGCTTTAGGCCAAATAGGGTTTCGTGTCAAGGCGACTCATTGAGGCTGTGACTTTACTGCCTTTTATGGGCTGAAATGATCAAGAAAAGATTTAAGAACAACACCCTTTGTTAGCTGGTCTCAAACATTAAGAGAATACACGGAACAAGATGGTGAAAATTTAATAAATTTCATGGTCAAATGGTGCTGTCTTTTGGAGAGCACGTTGGGAGGCTCATATGTTTACGCTATGGCAGATGCATATCGATGCGAAGAAATAACAACCACTATTTACTTTATTCGGATTAATGTCCTCATCTTTGTCGCCATATTCATTACAACGTTTTGGCCGTTGTACGCTCCGTCCTTGATCAGGTTGTTGGAATGTCGATCTGAAACCTTTATTTCGCTCACTGTGGTAGTCTGTTCAATTTGCAGGTGCCATGTTTAATGGATGTCACTTGTCAGTTATCTCCTGTTAATTCCCCTTTCCAAGTTCTCCACTGCCTTAACCGGGTATTGAAACGTTATAATAAATATGGCGACGAAGGTGAGAACAATAGTCCCAATAATGTAACTAGTGTACATAATACCACATCTCAGAAATATAGACATAGAACAACCAATAAAAAAAATCAGAGAGAGAGAGAGAGACAGACAGACAGACAGACAGACAGGAGAAGAACTTAGCAGAGTCAACAACTGGCCTGAATAGATCGATAGCCATACAAATAAATTCTTCTACATATACTGTATTGTTTTTAAAGGGACGATAAGATCGCTACAGTTTTGGAACGGTGCCATCGCAGGAGCTGCCAGAACGGGTTGGGTAAAACTACGAACTGCCTTAAGGACTCAATCTCCGGATTTTATCTCGAGGTTTACTCCTGAAACCGTTTCTGTAGCTGGATATAGCCGCAAGTCAGCGGAGGTTTGAAATAAGGGTTTTCCTTCCCCTAGGTGAACTGCCTTCCCAAGCTGTCGAGCTCTACCTACTCGATGCAAGGACCACCAGGACCACAGTTTGGGGATTAACTATTTAACCATAGCTGGGATCCTAACAGGTACCACGGGTCAGGGTGGACGTGGGAACAACAGCAATTAAGTGGCATTTCCACGGTCCTCAAAACCTCTTGATTAGAGGCCTTGCTGTTGGACGTAGTTTATCGTCTTACCCTGGACGCGGATGTAGTTTATCGTCATACCCAGCACGACCCTAACAAGTGCTACCACCACGGGTCAGGGTGGACCTGGGAACACCAGCAATTAACAGGTGGTTCTACGCTCCTCAAACCTCCTGATTAGAGGTCTTGCTGTTGGACGTAGTTTATCGTCATACCCAGGACGACCTTAACAAGTGCTACCACCCCGAGTCAATGTGGATCTGAGAACAACAGCAATTAAGAGGTGTTTCCACGCTCCTGAAAACCTCCTCATCAGAGGTATTGCTGCCGGATGTCGTTTATCGTCTTACCCAGGTGAAGATTTAGACCCTGTTATTTGTATAGCATTTGGGAGGCGCATATGTTTACACTATGATAGATGCATATCGATGCGATGAGATAACACACAATAAAGAAAATCAGAAAGAGAGAGAGAGAGAGAGAGAGAGAGAGAGAGAGAGAGAGAGAGACAGAACAAGAAATCAGGAGAGTCAAAAATTGGTCTGGATAGATCGATAGATACACAAATAAATTCAGTTCACTGTGTTGTGCTAGACAGTCTTTCTCTCCTGAATCTATCTTACATATTTATAAGTCTACCATGTGTTCAAGCTTTGAAAATTACTCCCACATATGCTCTTGTGCCCCTATTGTATATTTACAGATTCTTTTCTATAAATACTTTCATAGTAATTTTTCAGACGAGCTCTTCTCTATGGCACCTTGACTTTATGAATTTAAGCGCAATGCTAGATTGGCAGTTAGGTCTTATCAATTCACATTTCAAATGGCTAGATCTAACCATAAGTTCTATGATAGCATTTTCGTCTCTCGTACTTATTGCTTGCACAGCTCCCTTCTGGATTCATGCTTTCCAACTAAGATTGAGGTTCCAAAATTTAAACACAATATCAATCGTTATCAACTGTTTTCTTGATTATTCTTCTATTGATCACACTCCTTAATAATATTTCTTTATTATTTTTCTTATTCTTTCCCACTCATAAACCCCTTGTGTCTCAGGGGCTTTACTGCCTTGCATGGGATGATATGATTAAAAAATAATATAATCCAGCGTCGCTAACAATGTATGAATTGACGAGTTTTATTTGAGATCTGGGTGTGCGTTAGGCTAAATATATTCTCTCGGCAAGGAGACTCATTGAGGTTGTTAGCACACTCCAGGTTTGTAGCAATTTCCGGGTTTATATGAATTAGATTATTCAGTGTTTTTCTTTCTTTTCTTTTTCGAATCGCAGGTATAATTTCTGAAAAAAAAAAAAAGAAATATGCTAAAAATTTTGCTTATTTTCTCCAATCTTCAGTTTACTCAAATACAATAATCTATTTTTTAAAAAATTATCCCTGATATTGCTTTTCGTAAAATATAATTTCGTTAAAATTCCAGAGTATGTACGGAGATAGGAAACAGTGTACAGCATAGATTATACAAGGAGGCATAAAATAATACGACATTGTACGTAAAGCCTAAAATTTGAACGTTCACAAAAGAAAAAAAAACAAACGAAAACATACTACATAGATGGAATGAATACATTGAAGAACTTTTATATCGCTATAGAGGAGTGACATCAAAATATATTAAAATGAGCATGGGCCATTTATATTCAAATCTAAGGTAAGATCGCCACTGACCAAAAAGAACAGGAACGAAGAATCAGGATCAGATAAAATTGTAATAGACACAGATGACTACGGAATCGATAGGATTACAGGAATAATAAATGATATATGACAGATACGAAATACCTGAAGATATTATTAGACATATCTTCATGTCGAGGCGAAAAAATCCAGCTGCAAATTAATGCGAATTCTGTCGAACAATCAGCTTAATGAGCAAATATCTAAAGTCATTGGATTAAGGTTAATGTTCAAAGCTCCAAGCAGACTTGGCATAAAGCGTGAACTTTGTAGACAGTTCAAGAGAGTGGAACAAGAAAAGTTATTTTTGTAAACACAACGATAACAGAGCAGGCAATAGAAATCTGCAAATACCATTAGATATGGTGCATAGATTAGATGAAAGCGGTTGATAAGATCCAACACAAGGACCTATTGGAACTGTTAGGAGAGCTTGATTTATGAGGAAAGATATTGAAATACATCGTAAAATATATGCGTTGCGTGTTTGTTCGATTCCATTATATATATATATATATATATATATATATATATATATATATTATAATTATTTATTTAAAATATGATTCCAACTCGCGACATAAGAGGTCTCATGTTTCAAAACAAGAGCCAAAAAACTTCAATATAATTCAATTTAATTCAAATAATTATATTGAAGTTTTCGGCTCTTGTTTTAAAACATGAGACCTCTTATGTCGCGAGTTGAAATATATTTTAAATAAATAATTATATTTATATCTACTTTTGTATCGAGCACTATTTTTTAAAAATAATAACTAAAATACTTAGGAACTTTGGATTATTTACCTAACCAGATCTTTCCTATTTTCTATATATTTTCGCATATATATTATATTATATATATTATATTATATATAATTATATTATTACAACTGAATTGAACAAGTATGCAAAAATAGAAAAATGTCGTTAAAAGATACTACTTTGTATCACCGGTTTTATTTAACCTATACAGCGAGATGGTATAAAGACAAATAGGAATATCAGATTTATTTACAGGGGGACATAGACTTAACAATATAAGATACGACGATGAAAGTGTGGTCCCGGGAAAGTTCATCGAGATTATGTAGTAAAGCGAGAAGAATGGACTAACACTATAGTGTGAACGATATTACTCAGAACAAGAGGAAAGCTGATGCAGTACAAATTAGTTTAGTTGGATTAGAACTTGATTTTCACTGTCAAAACTGCAAACGTTGAAACTAATATTTACATTACATTTATTTGACATGTCCTGAACTATATAATAAACTACCCATAATACATCACTGGCATGTATATAATATATAATATATATATTATATATATAATATAAATATATGACATATAATATAATACATAATATGCAACATATATTTAATATAGACTATATATTATATAACATATATATATAATATACAATAGAATAATAATACAATATAATACAATATAATAGTAATATAAATATATAATATATAATAATATAATATATAATGCATAATAATATAACATATACTATATATAGCATATAATATATTATATATAATATAAATAGACGAACGAACACCAATTGCGCTCAACCATGAAACAGACTGTGTCCTCTGGGTGTAACTTCAACGTCCACTTTTATATTTAAATACGTTATACCTAGTATTGAGCATTTTAGCCCATACATATAGCATAACTTAAAACAATACTTTATCATATATTAAATCTGAAAAAAATGTTCATGAGAATATAATGTTTCGAAAAAGTATCCGATAATGCATTTTCGCCCATTTCAGGCTTCATCAACCAGCGAACTGCATTATCCGATATTTTTTTATCGAAACATTATGCTCTCATTAATGTTTTCTCCAATTATCTTCTAATGTATAAATCTGTCGAGATCATTTACCAAAATTCGTAACATACGTAAATATATATATGCTGTGATTGATAAATTGTCGTCTAAATTATGCAAAAATGAAAATAACACTGACATCTCATTTAAACTGATACATTTACCAAAATTAAACAAAAATATCTTGAAATACAAAGAGATAATTTATAGAACGAATCGCCATTGGCTTCAACCATGGCCTCCAGACGATTCGCAATCTCCTGTATCTTTTCTGTATGATCTGCTGAATGCTTCAACAATCCTTGTCTTCAGTTAACCGTTGGTAATACTGCTCCTCCCCTATAAATCATAATCAAGGGTGATGCAGTCTGGGGAGTTAGATGGTCAGATGTAAGGGGTAATGTGGTGAGAGAAATTGCCTGAGAACCATGACCGGTTTCTCCTGCTTGTGTGGCATGGTACAGTGTCCTTTTTCCAGACATAGAATCTTCCAGCAGATACCCGCTTGGCCCAAAGCAACACTACCTTCTCAAGGCATTTGATGTAGGCCCCCTTGTTGAGTGAGAATATATGGGAAGATGAATGGCAGCATAACGACGTCAACACTAGTGATCACTCCAAACACCTTCGTAATCACCTATAGACTCATCCATTTCCGAATTCTATATACAGTCCTAAGATTGACGCCCGAACACTCGGGAATGTTCGTATTGTTGCTTACGGTGCCAAGGCCAAGCTGTACAGCATGCCGATACCCAAATATTTAGTGGTGGGGATTGCGTCATTGTGCTATTTTCTCTGAAAGACGGTGCCCAACTGACCCTACTATACTTTTCAGTTGACACGATCAAAACAATCAATGCGCCTAAATGGCGACAATTTACCCATCGCACCCGTTACTTGATGGCGTGCTTGCTATTTCCGTTACGTCACTCAAGTGAATGGTATCCATTTTTATTTCAAGTCATATGACAAAGTAATCTGGTCAGTCATGAGTTGTTTTTGTCTTTTTCCTCTTCATCACTTTTTGCCTCTAACAGAGACTATTGTTTACTTTATACGATGTACTTCTACGTGAGGATATTTTTCATTCTATATTCATATTTATGTCCAGGATTTCTCAGTGGAAATTTATGACGTACAAAGCACTGGACTGGTATATATATATATATATATATATATATATATATATATATATATATATATATATATATTACGCGTAATAATGAGAAAAATGAAGTAATATATTTATCGACAAAGTCATTGCATTCTGGCGTCGATATAGGAAAGGCCATGTTGCGTATCCAAACGATACGATGAGAAAGATATTCCCCAGCTCGTGGAAAAACTGGTTCGGTACAAAGTAGTTTACTTGGGTTAAGGCCAAAGTAGATTTTCCTACGGGACTGCTGGGCAAAACTGCAACCGTGAAAACCTATATTGAATGCGGCATTATATTGCATGGATTCGCAAACTTATTTTGAATGTTTAAAAATAAAAAAAGTGAGAAATTATTGCATATATATATATATATATATATATATATATATATATATGATTGTTCATATATATATGGATCTTGTGCCACTTGTGTTGGTAGTCTATGCGGCGGCATTTCAAAACTGTTCAGAAACAATCGCGTTAATAAATATAGACAATGTTAATTATCGAATCACATTATTATATATATATATATATATATATATATATATATATATATATATATATATATATTTCTCCGATTTAACCTGTAGAGAAGACAAGATATATGAATAAAATGACAATAAGAAAACTAGTAATCTAGTAAAACTAGACTTTATCAAAGCAAAATATGTGTAATTTTTTGTTTTCCATATTTGTCGACATGGAAAACAAAAACAAATACAGATATTTTGCTTTGATAAAGTCAACATTGGACGAAACACGTCAGCAATTACTAGTTTTCCTATTGCCATTTTTATTCATAAACATTGTCTGACGATCGCTAAAGCGTGAAACCCAGGGTCACAAACTCACATCTATCCAACCAAATATGTTATCTCTATCTCTGATATTGGGCGCTTTCTAATAAGTACCGCGCATATAATATGTAAATAATTATACATATATATATTTATTTATATTTATATACAAACACACACACACACACACACACACACACACACACACACACATATATATATATATATATATATATATATATATATATATATATATATATATATATATATATCATAGCTCGATACAATTTATTTGAGGATATCCGTTTATACAGCAACTATGCTGAGCAGACCTTACATTTTCTGGGAGAGAGCCTTTTATCAACAATCTGAATACTCAAACCTTCGGTCATGATGTCTTCTCACTGCGTGCTCGCATATCTGTCGACGGCCCCCAAATGTTAGGTCACGCCGTGGTATGATTTTCAAGCACTTTCTGAAGGTGCCGTGCGCTGGGATCGTTCCCCTCTAGGCCAATAATGCCAAGAAGTCCTGACAAATCAACCGTGGTAAGATTCGGTCCCGGGTCTCATAGGCAGAATTTTCGAACCCTCTAACCACTCAACATATATTTTAATCACCCATATAAAGGTTGTTCCAATAAATTGGACCGATTTTAATGTGAATTAAGTTTAAGCGTCTCATGTTTTTTTTTCTTTTTCATTCAGATTGGACGGTCATTTGAGCGATATTATTTTCACACATAATTGGCATGGCTTAAATAATATGATTCAATAGAGAAACAGGGCATTTCTGAACACTAGGAAGGCCATATCGACGAGGACGAATAGATCCAACAGGTCTAATGTCATCCAAGATTTCACGAGGTATTAAACCACGTTTGGCTCCTAAAATTCATAAGGAAAATGTACCCCTCCGACCCATACTGTCCATGACTGGTTCGTCTCAACATAAGGTTGCTAGTTTTCTTTCAAACCTTCTTCAACCTGTTGTTGAACACTTCAGTGCGTATACGATTAAAGATTCCTTTTCGTTTGCTCAGATAATTCGTGATACTCCTTCAAAAAATAAATTTATGTGTTCGTTTGACGTATGCTCTCTGTTTACCTGTGTTCCCGTGTTGGAAACGATCGATATTTGTTGCAACATGTTATATCGAAGTAGTTTGTCACCTCCGGATATCCCTGAAATGGTTTTTGTTGAGCTTATGAAATTTGCTACTATGTCTGTGGAGTTTAGCTTCAACAATTTCATGTACAGACAGATAGATGGGGTAGCTATGGGCTCTCCTTTGGGTCCCGCTTTGGCCAACATTTTTGTCGGCTTTTATGAGTCGTCTCCTCACTCACGGCAATGCACCGTCTATGTATCAGTCGATATGTGGACGATACATTTTGTCTTTTTAATAGTGAAGTGGAAGCTGATTCTTTTCTTACAGTTATGAATCAGATTCATCCATATATAAAATTCACCATTGAAAAGGAGTCCAACTCGTGTCTTTCTTTTCTTGATGTGTAATGCATCGGACCCTTCTCAATTTTTTACATCAGTGTTTGAAACCAACGTTTTCTGGTCTTTATACACGTTGGGACTCATTTTGTCCCATGAAATGCAAAATCAATCTGATCAAGACACTAACTCATAGGGCCTTGATGATTTGCAGCGAAAAATTTTTGGATGAGGAATTTAATTTTATCCGCCACACTCTATTACGTAATGGATATCCTAATGATATTCTTCATGTTGGTTATGCGTGATAAAATTAATAACTTTCAAAAATAAAAACAATACAGTGTTCAGAAATGCCCTGTTTATCTACGGCTACCATTCATTGGTTCTCGAGGTGAGCTTTTGGCTAAGCGTATTTTGTCAGCTGTCCATGACTGCTTTTTTTCTCAGCTCAATTAATTATTCATTTTGCGACCCGTTCTGCCTTCCCCTCTATGCGCAAAGATCGTCTTCCCCCATCATGTTTCTTCTGTGATTTATTTATTTAAATGTGGTTGTGGTTCCAACTACATAGGAAGGACATCAGCGTCTAGACTGTGTGAATCAGGCAGCATGTCCCATTAAGAGTCCTCAATCCGGAAGCTCCTAGAGTCAGTTGGTTAACACTTCCGGTTCAGCGATTACGGAGCACCTAATAAATTGCAGGGATTGTGCGAAGAATTTCAGTACGAACTGGTTCACTGTTCTATCTAGTTCGCACTCTTTTTCCATTTGAAGGCACTTGAGTCTCTATATATTAGGTCCAGGGAGCCATCTTTGTGTAAGCAAGAGATTGTCTCCTTGGCCTTCACGTCATTATTCTCTAGTGTGTTTCAAATTTTTCCTTTACACTCCGTTATATATACATATATAAGTTTTTTTTTTCCTTCTCTTTTATTGTGTATATTTGCACAGCTTAAAGGAAAACAGGAAGAAATATATATATATATGTATAAGTTAAAGAAAAGAGGAAAAAGGAAAATTTTTTTTTTTTTTTTTTCCCCTCCATCATTAATCTTTCAGTTTTAAATTTTAATTGTGTGTAGGTTGTTTGTGTGACTTATTTATTCTGCAATTTTGAAAAATTAAAAATAGTTCCCAGTTGACCCTGATGAGCTTGGGAACAGAAACCGGTTGGTCTGTTTGTTTGTGAGAGTTATCATCTCTTATTTCTTATGTTATTTTCATAATGCCTTTGAGAAATAATCCATATTTTTATTTTCAATATATATATATATATATATATATATATATATATATATATATATATATATATATATATATATATATATATATATATAGGATATATATTTCGAGAGAGAGAAATAGATAGATAATATTTCTTGCTTTAATATCAGATTCTTGAAATTCACATTCTTCATGTTGCTTACACCTGCACAGTCTGTTTGTAAATGTTTAGAAAAGTTAATAGAAATAGGATACTTGAGGTATGATTGATTTAATTCTAAGGAAGGATGTCTACAATAACATAAGTAAAACGTATGAATAACGAAAGGGTTTTAATATAACTTGCAAGGAAAAGCAATATATGGATATATAAATGTGTGAAAAAATATAATATGGAATGTCATGTTATTTTTATGGCTTATCAAGACTTTGTGGATTATTTAAAACCGAATCATATTTTACACTGTAAGAATAATTCTTTTCCATTTTTGCGAATGAATATAAATTTATAATTTCTTGAGAATAACCAACATATTTCAGATTGCTGCCATATATGGTCTGGAGCTCCTTGTGTTTCCATCAAGGTCCTTGATAAAATCCAAAGACGGATATGCAATGTAATTGGCGCTGATCTGGCATCTCGTCTGCAGCCTCTCTCTCAAAGACTGCCATCGCCTCCCCTCTGTTTTTTACAAATACTTTTTCACGGTATCTGCTCCGATGAGTTGCTTTTTTTCGGTTCCCAGATTTCATGAATTTAAGCGTTCAACTAGGCTGGCATCTCGCTCTCACCCTTTCACTGTCGAAACTGTTAAATATAGCCGTCTCTTTTTCTCCAATAACTTCATGTCTCGCACTTCTCGCCTGTGGAACTCTCTCCCTATTTCTTGTTTTCCTGATAGCTATAATCTCCAACTATTCAAATGTAATGTCAATCGACTTCTCCAGATTCTCTGATCTATCCCCTAACCTTCACTCCATCCTTTCCTCTATCACTCCTTTTTTCTCTCGCTCCAACTCTCTGTAACCCCTTGCGTGTTAGTGGCTTCCCACCTTGCTTGGGTTTGAATGCTTAAAAAATGGCCTGCTATTTAACTCCTCAGTGTATGTCATGAACCCGAGTGGAATTCGGAATCGACACTCTGGTTTCTCCTCCCGAGTCGCTATACATTACCTACGGAATGTAGAATACAACACACAAAGGACATACTGAAGCAATATGCAATGTAATGGGTAAAGATGGAAAAAGCTAGTAACTAGGACACATTGCATAGTGGGAAAAGGCGTTGGTTAGATCCAGTGACAGGACCCAAAGAGTGTGAGGTCTGTACCCGGTTAAGGCAGTGGAGTATTTGCAGAGGGGAATTAACAAGAGATAACTGATAACTGACACCCATTAGAGATGGCACGTGGAAGTAGAACAGACTACCCCAGTGAGCGAAATAAAGGGTTCAGTTCGACATTGCAACCACCTGAAGAAGGCCGGAGTTTACAACGACCGAAACGTTGTAATAAATATGGCGACAAAGATGAGGACAATAGTCCGAATAATGTAGTCTACATAATACCTCATCTCAGAAATATAGACAGATACTGGAGTAACTAGATTATATCAAAGTATGGTATTACGTGAACTTTGGGATATATATATATATATATATATATATATATATATATATATATATATATATATATATATATAATGGAAACTAACTCGTTTACAGCTAAGAAACTAAGAGTAAATTTGGAGACATTGTCGCCTGCAGGGACGCGACATAGAAAAGAAATCAATGTGGCATACAAGACTAAAATGTGTCGCTGACAAACGGACAGAATAACAATTAACCTAAATATAGTTAGCACATTTCTACGTGCTTTTGTTCTTTCAATAAGAAACCTGTAAATGTAATTGAGTAATGAAAGGGAATTTCGAATGAAGCTGCATATAATTATTCTTCACAGAGCGAATGTTACGTTTTTTTTTACTATAATACGAATTTTTAAATGTATAACAAGCGTAAGGCAAGGATGTGTCTTCTAAGTAAATTTATGGCCTAGTGGATAAAAGCGTTAGTTATTGAATTCAGTGACATAGTGGTTATCAGTTAAACAAGTTTGGACAGTATGTATTTGCACTAATTGGAAACGAACGAGCAATAACTGACTATTACTAAGTAAAATCAAAAACAAAAAATCTATACGATATCCCTAGACAAGGGCTGTGGGACGAGAACACTCTATTCCCAGTCAACAGATTAAATAAAGGTTTCAGTTCAGAATTCTCTGTACGTTCCTCAGGTCGATATGCACCTGGGGAAGATATGGAGAGCACAAACATTCTAATAGCAACAACAAAGATGAGGACAACAGTCCGAATATAAATCGGGTAAATAAATTTATTCAACCTTTACAGCGAGGTGATCGTAAGAAAGCTTGAAATATTAGCAGGAATTATTAATGGCGAAAATAATATATCTTTACAAACATAATTTAGGCAGATTAAACAGTGTTGATAGAAGACAAAGAAAGGAAACTGAAAAACTCCTAGATAATATAATGAAAGAAAGTGAGAAGCAAAGACTATATATCAATTGTTAGAGAGAATGCAGGGTTGTCAGTAAGATAGATATTCGAAGATGCAAACTAGGAATTGGTGTTGTCAAAATACGGCAAGTATATTTTTTTAGTATCTGAGAATTGTGTAAACAAAAACAATATTTAAGGTGCATTACCATACTAAAGATGTCTTCCAAAAGCTAAGCAAATTATTGAGAAACAGTAAAATTTCGTTAGAGTCAAATAAAAAATATATGAAACCGTTATATAATTTTATAATTTCTACGGTATATAATGATAAGATTAGGCTTGGAGAATTTGACACACACAGAACTTATTGTTGGCAAAAGTGAAAGAGGGAAACAACGAGCCAGGAAACCTAACTTATTTTTGGAAATGGATGACAGAAAAGAAACTGGGACTGATGCGGACAATACAAATCACCATTAAGCTTTACAAAGTATAGGATGGTGTGAAGAGCCACAAATCAAGAACACCCTGAAAGACAGGGTGCATTGAGAGAGAGGCAATATATACAAGGTGTCCATAAATTTTGTGTGGACTTTAAAAAAATTATAACTATTTGTATATGCGAGAGAAATAATTTGTAAAAACGGTTAGAAAGAAGTAAATATATATATTTTTAAAGTTTTATTGAAATTTTATTTATGTTTCCACATGTCCTCCATCATTAGCAATACAAAGGGTAATGCGATTTTGCAGTTTACGGAAGACATTTGCCAACTAATTTACAGTAATGCCTGAAATCACATTAGTTATTTTAGCTATATTTAAAACTGGGTACATTAAACTTTATAACATTTTTTAATGATTATTTCTATCGTAAATACAAATAAAGTTATAATTTTTTTAAAAGTGCACATGAACTTTATGGGCACCCTGTACAACGAAGTTATTCATTGTTTCAAATAAACAAGTTAAATCATATATAATAGTACTGACGGGGCACTTCAAAGTCATGTAATGGTTAGCAAGCTTATCTCGCACGATCAATTATGACGGAAGTAGTGAGTTCGATCCTCACTGGGTGTCCCAGGCTTTCGGCCTTGTGCCACATCTAAGCTACGCTTAGAAAATCATTTACAGCACCTCGAGGTGGTGTAATGGTTAGTAAGCTTGTCTCGCTAGAACAATTACGACTGAGTAGTGAGTTCGATCCTCACTGGGTTTCCCTAACATTCGTCCTTGTGCCACATTTAAGCTACGCTTGGAAAATATATATGATATTACTAATATAATACTAATACTATATGATAACGCTAAGTTTAGAGAATTGTTATAAGCGTTTAGGGTAGATGGAGTTCGTCAACCCAAGAAGCCAGTCAATTTAGAGGAAGAAAAGAACCCTGGTTTTGGAACTCAGCAAACACGTGAAGTCTATGGAATAAACCAAGACGGAAAACTCGAAGTAGAGCCCCTGAGGTGGTTGTCACTGATAAATATCCGACTACTTCTGTAGTCAAACCCTCCCAAATGAACAATAATGCATTGGATCTTGTCGGTGAGGCCAAGAGTGAGGCCATGGTCTCTATATGTCATCGCCAGTCTAGGAGAACGGAAGCATTGAAGTCAAACCAGATGCTGCCTTGTAGGTCATGCTTATTTAACTTCTGAGTGGGTGACGAAATAACCTCAATATCCCCGGCGCAAAAGAAATCGACGAACAATTACACTATTCTCCCTTGAATTGTTGTACATACGAGGGTCATTCAATAAATAAGGTGAAGTTTTCGGTTTAAGGACTTCTAATACAGATAGAAGCTTACTTTTTTTTTCAACGTAGTCTCCCAGCACTGTCACACACTTTTCCCATCTGTGCACAAGCTTCCGTGTTCCCTCAGCGTGAAAATCTTTGGACTGATGTCTCAGCCAGTCGCTCACAACACTTTTGACTTCATCGTCACTTTCAAACTTCGTGCCTCTTGTGAACGCTTTCAAGGGACCAAACAGGTGAAAGCCTGAAGGGGCAAGGTCTGGGCTGTAAGGGGATGAGGGGCAGTTCCCAGCCCAGCTCGTTGATGGTCTGCACCGTTTGGGCTGCTGTGTGAGGGCCGTTGTCATGATGCAAGATGACTCCTTCTGACTGATGACCCCTGCGTTTGTCCTTTGTCTTTCTTGACCTGCCTCAGCAGTTCACAGTAGTTCTTCTGTCAGACTGAATGAGGTCATTGACTGATTCGATCACCTCAGGAGACCTCACTTCTGTAGGCCTCCCAGGCCTGTTTTTATCCTCAACACTACTCCGTCCTTCTTTAAACAATTTAGCCCACTTGTAGACATTTTTTGGCTGAAACATGTGGCACAATACACAGTTGACATTCTCCCCTGAATTTCAACTGGTTTGCCTCTTTCAGCAACCAGAAACTTGATAACTGACCGCTGTTCAATTCTGGAGCATGCTTCTTAGTCGGCCATCTTTGTTAATCGCCAAAACTCTCAAAGTTTTTTTTTTTTAATCTACAAAAGAAATTAAATCCATGTGAAAAATATGTGAAACAAAAATTCTATCTTCTATTTGTATTAGAAATCTATCTATATATTCTATCTGAATTAGAAATCCTTATACCGAAAAATTCACCTTATTTATTGAATTACCCTCGGATATCTATTCAACTATATGTTGGTAATCTTGTTTCACCTTACTCGCAGTTTTTGGAAATTGGTAGCTTCATGCTGATGAAAATGCCGAAGTATTTTTTTACATACTTCTAGGGAATTGAAGTAATGCCAATTCTAAAGAATTTTACAGGGATCGAAATAAAATGGAAATCGAAGGTCCAAAGACTTGTGTATATATCGTGTAGGACATCGCTGCCTGGTAAGCAAAGGGACGTGAAGTCTGCAGTTATCCTGGTGAAAAACTACATTATCCTAAATGGCCAGTTCCGGACATAAAACTTTCTTTGAATCGATCCACTTGGGACGCTCCTTGACTGGGTTTACTGTCAGATTTTGCCGAAAAATATCCTTTAGTCAATCTTATAGAATACACAGCTTCTTCCAAAGTAGACCAGCATGTGACTTCTCCAATACAAGTAAATAACTGAATTATTTTTAATCAACTTTTCGATTATGAACGTTTAAAGGCTTGCCTCGCGCTCATGGTCCCATCTTCATACAGGATACATATAGATATTGCTTTTTTTCCGTCTACAGTTTTTCAAAAATCAAAGGGCATCATATGCCGAAAATGTTTTTTTAAATTTTTTGCAGAATCACTTCAAATTTATATTTCATATTCGAATCTTGTAGAAATAGACGTTGAGAGGTTTCGTTTAAGAATATGGATATATGTCACCAATTCTGGAGGCCACCTATTTAAAAAAAAAAGGCTTTGACTTATGAAGAGAATTCTTCTTCTAAGTGCCGTGTTCCATCAGGACGTAGGCGATCATGACTTCCCATAACATATCTTCCTTTATAGCTCATAGTGAGTTTTTTTTTTATGATATCTCACCTAATCGCTGTTTGACAACCATTTACGAAAACACGTGAAGAAGGTTGTTCGTTGCTTTCCCCAACCACTTACGTTCAATATGTCACGCGAGTGTAAAATTCTCCAAGTTAGCTTTCCTCATTATGTAACCTAGAAATGTCATCTGCCTCTTTCTGATATATATATATATATATATATATATATATATATATATATATATATATATATATATATATAGGTTTACTCACTGCAAAGATGCAACTTCGTTTCGGTGTATTTCAAAAGGTTCGTAACCAAATTGGTTTTAACCAGACAATTCAAATGCAGCGAAAGGAAGATGCATCTTTGTAGTGAGTAAACTGTTTTTGTCTATATTAAAAAATAATAAATAATTATTGCTCTACTATCAATATTGAGCCCTCTATTTGAATTATTACTGTGAACGTTAGAATTTATATATTATTTTCGTTTTCATTCCATCGGATATATATACATATATATATATATTCATTAATAAATAAAAATAAGTTAAAAAACAACACTATAAATACTTTAATTTCCATT
>CAHIKZ030003979.1:1770000-1802500 GCA_903632075.3 Acanthosepion pharaonis
TCGCGCATGCGCGTTGTTTTTGTTTATTTTGTCGACTGACTGTAGAAGTCAGTCGACAGGTAGGCAGATAGTTTCCGAGGAAAAGAGCAACTCACTTCATGAGTGTGTGTGTGTGTGTGTGTTGAGAAGTATATTTCAGAAGCTGATTTTAATGACAAGTTTATACTGCAACTCTGTTGAAAAACATCATTTACTTTATTCTGACGTGTTCAACAGGTAGCATATGGCCTGCACGCTCAATCCCTCCGTCACAATGATTTGTGACCGCGTATTAGCACAACAATCGCCAAACGATTCACAATTTCGACCAGAAAGTTCGGTGCACTTTTCTGACGGGAAATGACGCACGCTTTTTTTTTTATTGATGCTCTCCTCCCACCGATATCCTGAAAAATCAACCATTGTGAGATTTGAACCCGGTTCACATAGAGCGATCTTCTAATGACTCGGCAATATTGTGTGTATGTAATAACAACATAAACTTAAGATCTACACACACACACACACACAGATCCATGTATATATAATTTAAATACGCATATATATATATATATATATATATATATATATACATGTGCACACACGCCGTCTCAAATACAGTAATTAGCATCTATTCAAACTCTTAATAGACACACACACACACACACGCACACACACACACACACACAGAGGATGCGTGTGTGTGTGTGTGTGTGTGTGTGTGTGTTTCGATGGATTTGCCCCCAAATTTACATGCACATACTCCAAGTTAGCAGGAAGGACAAGACCGACTTTGCATTTCCCAACTCCCATCGATAGTGGAAATAATCGATTTTTTCATCCTTCTACGGCAGTTTTCATGTAGTTTCATGTAGTTTGCGGCCATTTTATACTGACCAGAGTTAGAGCCAATAGCTGGCTGCCACGAATAGGCAGAAAGATTCTATTGGCCAGCGTGAGAGCCAACAGCTGACTTGCATGAATATTAACTAGAATGTTGGCATGCAAAAAAATCGACAGCTGCATTCGTCACAAGTGGGGAAAATTTAAATCTGCATGGAACTTTACTCCAATTGGCTTATTCGTTTGCTTAAACTCAACGTTGATTCTGATTCCGCAGAACTGGGTTCGGTGTGAAAAAGTATTTGTTGTTAACATACTTTTTCATTCGGTTTTCCAGTTACGAGTCTTTTTTAAAGGTGATCGTTTTGTGTTCATTTTTTTAGTTCTTTTTTCGTAAAAGATTTAATGTTTAGTATAGAGCTTAGAAAAAATTCGCAGTGTGTGATAGGCAAGAAGTAAGGCATGTAGCAACATCAGCACGGCAAAGGGCACCCCTTTAAAGGCAAGGAAAGGCAAAAATATTTTAAGTCAAGTGAGAGCGATTGCTGTATGAGTCGTGCGATTTTTGAATCAAGCACGGTCAACGCCGGGCCATGCTGCTAGTATATATATATGAGTGGTTAGAACATTCGTATTCTGACGATGAGATCCAGTTTCGAATCTCACCATGGTCAATTTATCAAGATGTTATCGAAGTGGAGTGGTCGATCCTAGAGTGCGGCACCTTTGGAAATTCCCTGAAAACCAAACCATAGGTTGACCCAAGAATTGTGACTGAAATTGGGTAGACGGAAACCTTGAAGCCTGTCGATAACTGTGCTAGCACGTAGTTACAAGTCATCGTGACCGAGGGATTGAGTGTGCTGTCCTTGTTCCAATTGTTGATTACGCTACATAATAATCCCTTTCCCAGAAACAGTAACTAAGGTCATCCCAGCATAGTTGCAGTATAAACCACAAGTGGGCTCTGTGAGTGTTGAACAAACATAAAATGTATCTGAGCAAGCGTCTGCAATACATATATATATAAGACTAAAGGCCATATCACGGTTGTAACACAGGTTCTCCTACGATCATCATAAATGACACAATAGAAAAAAAAATTTACGCGTCTCATCATTCCAAAAAGTCTTCTAAAAGTTGATTATATCTTACATATGTAGGGAGAAAGCAATATATATATATATATATATATATATATATATATATATATATATATATGATTCAAGAAAGCATTATTATTCTGAAGAAGTTATTTTCAATAGTCGAAGCAATTTTCTTTTTTAAATTTTAACTCTGCTACGAGTTATATATATATATATATATATATATATATATGTGTGTGTGTGTGTGTGTGTGTGTGTGTGTGTGTGTGTGTGTAAAATTACTTTAAATGTAAGTTTTTAAGAAAATGTACATCCTCTCATTCAGTAATAGGAAACTTTTCTAACCAAGCATTCTAGTGTTCTCCGGGCTAGACGATGGTTTCTCCTATAAAATTGGACACAGTTTCCATTACATCCTATTTAAGTTTTCTCCAATTCTCAGGAGAGTAGACGTAAAAAAAACACTGTTTAAAACACGTCTATTCAAACATGGCCCATGCTTTAATAAATACTTTTGATGAAATAAAATATAGTATTAAAATAAACCGATATATATATATATATATATATATATATATATATATATATATATATATATATATATATATATTTATATAGTGATATCTATGAATAGATCAGAGTATCGTTCCAACTGCCATGCAGGAATAAAAATACTATCAAGCAGTAAGCATCATTTGACTGCGTGAAACACAAACGCACAATAAAACAGCCAACAGTGTTTCTGCTGCACTTGCATGCAGTACTTTCTCCTGCACTGTGGTCTTTTGTGCAATTCTCGTGTTGGCCTCAAACGTCATGACCGTCATGCAGATAATTAGTAGGTGGTCTTCGGAAAACTCGTACGTCGAACACGACGAGAGAGTCCATTATATATATATATATATATATATATATATATATATATATATTAGCATAAAACTATCATGCGAAGCGCTCTTCATTTGTCCTTCATCAACTTTTGGTAGGGAGGAGCAGATACGATAGGCAACTATAAACTACAGAACTCAAAGTTGATCGCTACATTTAAGCAATACATTAATATTAAAGCTTATCTTTTAAAAGTTCAACGATAATTCTTCTGCCGCTACTTAATTAAAAATATTTTGATGTGCGTAGGTGCTTACTTTCCGTAGAAACAATTATTTTCATTTCTTGTGTGAGTTTCGCTGGATTTCGCAATTAATTTCGATTATTCACAATTCTATTTCCGAGTTATACAAAATCTTATCGTACAAAATTTATCGCAAAATATCACGTAAAAATCACTGAAAACGATCAGAGTAATGAAGAATTGGGAATGCAAAACTTCAGGATTGCGTGTCCGCATCCGCCCTAGAATGTTTTCAATTAGCTCACGGAGTTGGCCTGATTCGAAAATGGTCTGATGTGTTGGGCTACGGTCTCTAGTAATAGGGATGAAAATACGGACAATTTTATTTTCAAAAGACTGTAGTTTAAGAACATTATATTTTTTATTTGAACATGAGCTATTAAAAGTTAGAGAGTTGTCTCCCGTTAATTGTTTTTATCAGTAGAAGCCAGAATGGCGGAATCCGAAAACAATCGCAGTAATGAACATTTAAGAAGCCAAATTTTAAGATTGTGGGTTCGAAACCGGCCTGGAATGTTTTTAATTTACTCACGGATTCAGCCTAATTCCAAAATGGTATGATATTTTGGGCTACCGCCTCTAGAAATTAAATTGAAAAAGTGTGACACAGTGATACACTGACATTCGCATTTATTTCTAGATATGTGTGTGGTCACGCGCACGTCCGTGTGTTATTGTTCGCACTCACTCGCGTGTGTATTCAAAATTTGGTTGAAGATCTATGGATTTATTCTTAACGAAATTTATTATTTTTTCTATATTTTGGAACATTTTCCTGGTTTCCATATAAATATCTATCTATCTATCTATCTATCTATCTATCTATATCTCTCTCTCTCTTTATATATATATATATATATATATCGTCTAAATCTTTCATTTTTATCAAATGGATTATGAAAGCCGAAATTACTCAGACCTTGTGCAATTTGTATATGTGATTATAACAAGAGAGTAATGGTAGAGTAATGGATAGCGAACAGACTGGGGAATCTGAGAGCCGAGTTCGAATTCCAGTCGAATCCATTACGTTCACTTACGTGCTAATAACCTTGAGAAAGTTATGAATATTCTTCTCCTCCAGCTATGAAGAAATAGCAGGGCAGACCGTATTCTATAGCCTTGGATGGCAACTGGTCTACCACAGAAAAAAATGGCTACCTTCTGCGGGAAAAAATAATCTGCCTCGTCAGTCATGTATCGAAAGATACATGATCGCCTAAGTGTGTATCATGCATGGCTGATTAGATAACAATAATGATCTGAATATGAAAACATAAATTAAAAAAAGAATCTTTAATGAAGAATATTTCTTGATCATTACTAAAACCTCAACAAACTATATTCATTAGTCGTTAAACATTTTAGTTTGAAAGAATTTCTGCCCTAATACAACCAATATACGAGGGTAAATAAAAATATTCTTGAAGAACACTGATAGTGTATCCGACATGTGTACACTGTAACAACATAAAAAAAAACTGTTCGATTTAAGCTCAATCGTCTATCACAGGCCCACAATAGTACCATCTATATGCACAGATAAGTAGAAAGCAGTGATAAAGGTCTCATAAGATATCTCATGGCAGGTAGAAAGCAGTGATAAGGATATCAAAAAGATATATTATGGCGAATAATTTTTAACTCACCTCGAATATATATATATATATATATATATATATATATATATATATATATATATATATATATATATATATATATATAACCATAATTTAATATTCACACAGAAGCGATGCTAATAATAACAGCATAGAGCGAAATTTAACGCAAAGAAAATGGAAGAAAAGCTATAGAAACAGTTTACATGTTCTTGCCAAGGATAATTTAGGACGAATATTTTGCCTTGAGGCATCTTGAATATTTCTGCCGCTTTTTTGTCTATCGAAAACCATTTTGACGTCGTGTTGACTTGTCACCGGCGTAACACAAAGGGAGACGGTAAAATTGATTGAATCGTAACGTTCTTGGATGCTCTCAGGCGAAAAATGATTATTTTATGAATCAGTAAGATTCGTACTTTAACCATTATAGAATTAAGCTTTGAATAATAATAATAATAATAATAATAATAAAAAGAAAACTCTAAGAAAATAATACGAAAATCAGCCAGGCCCAGTTACCGATATAGTGCCTGTAAAAAATTTACGGACTTTACAATACACACAGACAGAACAATAAAAGCTAATCGCCCAGACATCGTGATCAAAGAACGCAAAAACAGAATATGCTTTCTTATTTATATGATATTTCCTACTGACTAGAATCTATCTTTGAAGATCTTCAAAAAACTGTCAAAATACAAGTATCTTGAAGTAGAAATCTCAGAAATGTAACACACGATGACATCAATAATTCCTGTTCAAGCCCTCGAATTGAATAGTAAATGTTCCTGTACACTCATTGAAGTGATTCCTAGTAGCCCATGCCTTAAAGAAATAAAAAAAAATGTACTCACAAGTACAGCTTACACATTACGAAGAGCTTTATCTATGTAAAATTTATGTGATCTGTTTTTATTTTTTTTACAAATTAGATCAGTGGAAAATGTCATGAAGTCATTTCTAACCTTAGGTCTCTGGTTGGAAGCCAGAAGGAAATGTGTATACAACAGAAATCAAAGGAAATATTATTATTATTAATATCATTATTATTAATAATAATAATAATAATAATAAGTATATATTTTAAATCTTGGTATATATATATATATATATATATATATATATATATATATATATATATATATATATATATAGATATATAAAGAGAGGGAGAGAGAGAGAGAGAGAACACTACTCAATGCCGTAGACAGAGTGTATATATTGATAGAAACAAATCTGAGATAGGAAGTCACCCTGCATCGTGATTGTCAGTCTCAAGCATATGTACAAACTTCAGACCAAGATCACAATATATATATATATATATATATATATATATATATATATATATATATATATATATAGTGTAACCCGGATATCAGAGAGTTGTTGGGACCGGAGAAGAAGTATCTTATATCCGGGTTTCTCTTATATACAGGTTTGGTCTATTTTATATGCATTGACACAGGCTCTAATTTGGGACCAGTGAAAATCTCTCTTATATCCGGGTTTTTCTTATATCCCGGTCTCTTATATCGGGGTTACACTATATATATGTATATATATATATATAATAATAAATAAATTAAAATGGTAATTTATAGAATTTCCAAGAGGATAAAGATGCAAGGAGAGCTTTTGTATTTTAAGTGTTTGATATTCATTAATATATATATATATATATATATATATATATATATATATATAATTTTATTATGAAGATCATACTCGATCTTCGTTCTTTGGTTAAAGTGTATATTACCCCTTTTGATTTGCCCACATAACTTCGTTCCCTATAGGTTGATATAACTCACCATTTCAAAGAACCTAAAATGACGTCGATTATTATTAATCTTCTACATGTTCCATATCAATGTAATATAAGCGCCCTGCAAGAGTAGTTATATTTCAAACAACTGATCGCTTTTCCTTATATCTTTGAAACTGTTTTAATCCAGAGGGTGGCGTTAACCAATTAAAGCAAATTAAATGTAACCTAGAAAACGCAATCAAATTTTTCTACCTTGGCATGTCGGCTTCTGTAAATAATTTGATTATGGTTTCTTTTTTTCTTTCTAATTTTGTTCGACACGTTTCTTAAATGGTGCAATAAAATCACATTCTGTCCAACTGTAAAGATATTCTCGTTCGACCGACTTGCACATTTTCTTCGTTGCCACTTTGTTGTACTTCAAGAGTGAATTTTTTCTAAGTTTTCTTTCCCCGTCTATTCATTTCTTTTTCCTTCTCATTGTATTCTTTTTTCTTCTTATTAAACATTTTGGTCTTTATTCTTCTCTTTCTCTTCTCTTATCTTATTCCTGTAGATTTCAAAGGTTTCAGCCATATCACATGATTTAGTTCGTTAAATAGTCCGACATTTTTCTTCTCAACGATTCTCCTACATAGTGACTTTTATAGTAACTCTCATCTCATTCTTTTCACTGGTTTCGTTATATATGCAACGAGTTGAATTTCGTTTCTTCGTCCTATTGTTCTTTAATTTCTTCTACTATTTCTTTTAATTTTTTCTTCTTCTAATTTCTTCTTCTCCTCTTAATTTCTTCTTCTTCCTGTAATTACTTCTAATTTCATCTTCTTCCTCTAATTTCTTCTTCTAATTTGTTGTCATTGTTCTTTTAATTTTTTTATTCGCCTCTTTATTTCTTGTTCTTCATCTAATTACTTCTTCAAATTTCTTCTTCTCTTAATTTCTTCTTCTCCTTTTAATTTCTTCTTTCCCTAATTTCTTCTTCTTCTTTTAATTTCTTCTTCTACTTCTTTTAATTTCTTCTTCATCTAATTTCTTCCCCTACTTTCTTCTTCTTCTTCTTCTTCTTCATCTAATTTCTTCCCCTACTTTCTTCTTCTTCTTCTTCTTCTTCTTCTAATTTCTTCCCCTACTTTCTTCTTCTTCTTCTTCTTCTTCTTCTAAATTGTTGTGGTTGTTGTTCTAATTTTTTTCTTCCCTCCTAATTTCTTCTTCATCATCTAATTTCTTCTTATTATTTCTTCTTCGTTCTTCTAATGTCTTCTCATTTCTTCTTCTAATTTTGTGTTTTTGTTCTTCTTCATATGATTATTTTTATTATCAATCCGTTAGTTACTTACGCAAATAAGCACGTACGTATGTTCTGCCCTACCAATACCTTATAAATAATGAAGTGTTCCGTTTTGATCTCGTTGAGAGACGGAAAAAACATATCAGAGACGCTTCTTGGTTTCAGTGAAAGAAAGAAAGAAAGAAACACCTTGCCAATAGCTCATAAATAATGGAATGTTCCGTTTTGATCTAGAGGATAGGGGGAAACATATCAAAGACGCTGTTTTCATTTCAGTTAAGAAATAAAAAAGAAAGAAAGCGTATAGAATGAAAACAAATTCCAATAAAGAAAGCCGTGGAATTTTCATGGATAATACTGGTTATTAGTAATAGTAGCAGTAGTGCTTTTTAAACACGTTTTATTAAATGAAATAAACGATTAATGTCTGTTTTGCATCGTAGGGATTTTCTGGTGTCGATTAAGTCTTTTGATATCGAGTGCAAAAGTTGTAAATGAACTTGCTGAACTTTTGTGTAATGCTCGGTGTGCTTTCAAAAGTTGTTGCTTATTCCCCGTGAAATAAGCTAGAAGCCGAATTATAAATATAACAAGTCGAGCGTTTATACAATAAAAATAAACCCATGCATTTTACGTTTCGCTTGCGACCCACTACGTTCATAATTGAATGATGAAATGACGTACAACTTTCTTTCTTTAGTATGTGCCATGTCCTTTCAGGAGGTAGGCGATCATGGCTCTCCACCTCTTTCTATCCCTTGAAGGTCTCAACAAGTTCCTTCTCTCTGCTTCCTCCCACAGACCATGATCTATCATCCACTTGCTTAAGTCCGCCAGGTATATCACGCGTTGTGTTTCCTTGTCTCTCTTTCCCTCTAATCGAACGGTGAGTATCAGATTCTCCAGGCCCTCATTCCTCATTATGTGTCCCAAAATATTCAACTGCCTCTTCCTGATATTAAATATTCTTGTTTGCAACCTCAAATAGTCGATAAAATGATGTTATTAACGAAAAACAGATTCTCACATAACATGTCGCTAAATCTGTGACAAATGACACTTCGCTGAATGAGATGACTAAATAAGTTGATACAGCACGTGATATTTTGCGCAGAGTATTCACATATGTTTTATTCAACTTTTGCATTTCGTGCACTTGAAAATATATATATATATATATATATATATATATATATATATATATATATATATATATATATATCATAATTAAGTAATTCATCGAGTCTAAAAAAAACCTCAACAAAATCCAGAAAGCACTCGACGGCCGTTTCGTCCTCAAATATAGGACACGAAACAGCCATCCAGTGCTTTCTGCATTCAGTTGACGTTTCTTCTAGACTCGATGAATTATTTGATTACGATTATTTCAAATCCTCCTAATTATTTCTATCTATATATCCTTGCTTGAACCGGCTTCTGAGCGGCTTGGTGATAGTAGTCGTATCTCGTTGAGGCCCAGTCTTATGGGTAAAGAGAAACTCGAATGAGTTCCACCACGGAATATGTGCTATATCGAATCCAGGCCCGTTGGTACAGTTGGTATGTAGTTTGCCTTCTATTGTAACATTTCGGGTTTCAATTCTCGGTAGTGGATTCGCACTGCTGATGAGTCCCAAATATACGACGAAAGAGCCGTCTAGTGTCTTTTGCATGAAGTTTTGTGTAGAAACACACTATCGCAGCCCGGTCTTGACCTCACCGCCCACTTATATATTTGCATATATATCAATTTATTTAACCATTTTCAAGGGGAGGGGGATTGATTTAGTGTAGCTATTTTTTCCTTGTGTTTTGTCATCCATTACGGTTACAAAACGGAAAAACATAAGGATGCAGGAAAAAATAAATAAAAAATTTATTTAATCTGACATATTTAGGAAGAAATGTTTAAATGAAAGACTGCTGCGGAAATAGACATATATATATATATATGTGTGTGTGTGCGTGTGTGTATGTGTGTATTTGTGTGTGTGATTAATGCAAATATTAATATATGCGTGTATGTGTGTGCCTCTGTCACTCTCACTCTCTCTCGCTCTCTCTCTCCCTCCCTCTCTCTCTCTCTCTCTCTCTCTCTCTCTAAACATACCAGACGAGGGTTAATACATCTTCCGTTTCAAATTTAGACACCCTCACCTTTCCCTGACATGACATCTATGAAAGTAACTCTATACTGATACTTATTATTAACACCCTACACACGCCTACCCAATTTAAACAATTCGCCCTAGCTGTTACCATGGAAATTTTGATTTCAATCATTAAAACACGTAAATTTCAGAAATACGTTATTCCAAAAAAAATTTCGCTTGAAGATGAAACAGAGCTTACTTTAACTCAATTTAATTATATTGAAGTTTTCGGCTCTTGTTTTGAAATATCAGACCTCTTATGTCGCGAGTTGGAATCGTATTTTTAAATAAATAATTATATATATAGTGGCTGCTTGAAGCGAAATAGTTTGTTGTAAAAATATGAGATTTTAAAATATGCAGCACGTTAAAGAATCTCCCATCTTGCTTGCTCGGCCGTGTGTTACATCACTTTGACGAGATATGGCCAAGTGTTTTCATGTGACCGTATAATCGTTCACTTCCTTTATAAGGGATAAACAAGTTTTCCTTCGTAAAAGGTAGGTCTAATTAGTAGCTTCCAATATATTCATTACATTTTTCTTCATTTTTCTTTTTCTTTCTTTCTTTTTCTTCTTTCACTTTTATTTTCGTTCTTTTATTCTTTCTATTTTTTCTTTCTTTTTTCTTTCATTTTTCTTTTCCTTCTTTCATTCTTTCTCTTTTTCTTTCTTTGTTTCTTTTTTTCTTTCATTTTTCTTTTCGTTCTTTCATTCTTTCACTTTTTGTTTCTTTTTCTTCTTTCATTTTTCTTTTCCTTCTTTCATTCTTTCACTTTTTGTTTCTTTTTCTTCTTTCATTTTTCTTTTCTTTCTTTCATTCTTTCAATTTTTGTTTCTTTTTCTTCTTTCACTTTTATTTTCGTTCTTTTATTCTTCTTTCATTTTTTCACTTTTTGTTTCTTTTTTTTTCTTTCATTCCTTCACTTTTTGTTTCTTGTTCTTCTTTCATTTTTCTTTTCCTTTTTTCATTCTTTCTCTTTTTTCTTTCATTTTCTTTTCCTTCTTTCATTCTTTCACTTTTTGTTTCTTTTTCTTCTTTCATTTTTCTTTTCTTTCTTTCATTCTTTCTCTTTTTGTTTCTTTTTTTCATTTTTCTTTTCCTTCTTTCATTCTTTCACTTTTTATTTCTTTTTCTTCTTTCACTTTTATTTTCGTTCTTTTATTCTTTCTCTTTTTCTTTCTTTCTTTTTTCTTTCATTTTTCTTTTCCCTCTTTCATTCTTTCACTTTTTGTTTCTTTTTTTCTTTCATTCTTTCACTTTTTGTTTCTTTTTCTTCTTTTATTTTTCTTTTCCTTCTTTCCTTCTTTCTCTTTTTCTTTCTTTCTTTTTTCTTTCATTTTTTCCTTCTTTCATTCTTTCACTTTTTGTTTCTTTTTTCTTTCATTTTTCTTTTCCTTCTTTCATTCTTTCACTTTTTATTTCTTTTTCTTCTTTCACTTTTATTTCCGTTCTTTTATTCATTCTCTTTTTTTTTCTTTCATTTTTCTTTTCCTTTTTTCATTCTTTCACTTTTTGATTCTTCTTCTTTTTAATTTCTTCCTTTATTCTTACTCTTTCTTTCTTTCTTTTTTTCTTTCTTTCTTTTTTGAGTCAGTGCTGAACCGAAATGCCTACAACTATATCTATTATAATGAAGATTCTAACAACAGTTCGAATTAATTAAAGCATATTGACAATTCTTCATATGAAAATTAAAAGAACAAAAAACAAAATTATCAAGTAATGTTACGAACCGACTATCATATCAAATATCGAATCAACCTGCAATTGACGATAAAAATCACCCCACCACAAAAAAATAATCAACAACACTTCTAATATCCTTTGGGATAATGGTAGTTATTTAGACATGTGTTAACTGTCATATTGTGGTAATGAGTCCAATCGCTGTAACAGACAGGAAAACAATATATACGGGCACGTCAGGAACGGAATAAAAACGTTATCAGAGGGACAAAATAACAGATTAATCCATAGATATTCGATATAAGTAAGATAATTCATAGATAGACCATAAAAGTAAAAAAAAAAAAATAAATGAAAGTGAAAACCTGAAGATGAAGGTTGAAATGAAAACTTTTAATTATTTTTGTAATTTTCTTGTATTTAACTTGTGATTTTTTGTCCTTCTCACTTTTCTATGCCATTCTATTTATGACTTTTTCTTTCATTGTTTTAATTTTCTCTTAATACTTGTCTCAACACGTTTGCATGTAAATGTGTGTGTCTGTGTGTGTGTGTGTACGTGTGAATAGTTACGCGCATGCTGGCGTGTCTGCATAAAATGTATACGCATTAAGTTATTGTTAATTTTCAATATAACATTTTAATGGCAGTCTATCTTTGAATGGTAAAGTGAATGAGAATTTTGGCTTGACGTTTTCCTAAGAAAGTGGATATTTAGACATATACTAAGTTAACAATTAATAAACTTGCATTTCAATTTCCTTCATTACATTATGTGTCCACATATATATATATATATCTATATATATATATATATATATATATATATATATATATATATATATTATATATAAATATATATATATATATATATATATACATTACATTTAGATATATATTATATATATATTATATATATATATATAAATTACATTTATATATATTATACATATAAATATTATATATTATATATATTATATATATTATAAATATATTATATATATATATATATATATATATATTATATATATTATATATATATTTATATTATATATATTATATATATTATATATACATATATATATATTATATATATATATATATATATTTTTATATATATATTTTAAATATATATATATATATTATATATATATATATATATATATATTATATATTTGGATTTGGATAGATATTGAGACCCTGGGATATCGTCAGACAATCGTCGTGAAACCCATCCAACAACCAAATATGTTAGCTCTATCTCTGATATTGAGCGCTTTCTAATGGGTTTCATATAATATATATATATATATATATATATATATATATATATATATATATATTATTTCAAGTGCTATTCGTTTGTGGCTGATTGACTGTTCTTAGTATCTAGGAAGAACTCGAATTTCTTTGAGAGAAGCACAAAGAAAAAGGTAAATCGTTAAGAAAATCAACACTCCACCCATCCCCCAAGTACCATCACCACCTGTATCAAGTCGTACGCTCTCGGCCATTGAAATCAGAAAACACTTCAAAGTCGCCGTAATTTTAGCAAAGAACCACTGAAATTAAATCAATCTTCTCCATCCGTAAAATGCCAAATTTAAATATCGGAGAGAAGCTCTTGTAGAGACAGATACCTACTACTTATTACTTGCTCTCCGCACTAACATACTAGAATGCCAGTTAAACATCACATGGTCAAAGAATTCGGTGGGCTGCTGATTGAATCTCCAAATAAGTTTCCTGAAAGTACACTTTCTTTTAAATGACTTAACTGGTTGTCAAAACCAGGATTATTTTTAAGGTCTTTCATATTGGTATATGCAAGTTTTAATTCTTTGTTGAATTTTGTATGGACATCTCGACTTTTTCTATGCTAAAACTTAATAACTTTCTTTTTTTAATAGGATTAGGTTGGCTTTCCGTTCGCCCGGTTCATACTCCTCCCGCTTCTCTTGAACATGAGAAGAGGTTTTATTTTCTTCTTGTTTAAGAAGGGGTTACTGGTTCCTTTCATTTTCTCAGGCCTTAATAGTGGTGCTGTCATTATTATATTTTTGATATGTGTGGATTGTAGCAATGTCTCTTCATACTGTGGCTATCGGGTGACAGTTTTCTGGTTGCCGACCCCGGCTGGCAGTTTGGAGCCTGATCTCTTGTGTAGTGTTTTGAGAGGCTGTTCCTATCCACAGTCACAAAATATCAGGTACATTGCAGCGACATGTCGTGCATAGAATGGTGTCCCTTCTAGCAGCTCCGGTGGGCGACCCCGTGGCCACATTATGTTGCAGTCTGCTTCATTTCTCTTCCAGCACCTCCAGTGGGCAACCCCGAGGCCACATTATGTTGCAGTCTGCTCCATGTCCCTTCTAGCACCACCAGTGGGCAATCCTGAGGCCACATTATGTTGCAGTCTGTTCCATTTTCCTTCTAGGACATGTTTCATTAGACGACTGACTGCTACTCCTCCTATTTCCTTACCAAAATATCACAATGACTAAAAGCATCCAAAGATTTTAAACTAAACCAGCACAACAAAATACACCTAAATCTCCAACATTCACGCTATTCGTACCAACTGCAGTGTGGAATCGTTCCTCTTTGAAGAGTCTCCGTATATCCCAGCTTTTTGTGAAATTAATCTTAACTATTCAATCCCCCTCTCTGATTCTCGATTCTTGGCTAACTTCCTGTCCTTAGGAAAGACTTTAAGTACCACATACATGGCCTGAGAGTTTATATCCAGGAGCATCTCTCACTGGTTAGGGAACTCTTCCTGGAATCTCTAGACCGTTATTACATGTGACTCCGTCTCTCTCTAATAAACTCACATATACATATATTTTCAAATTTTAAATAACGGCCATCTTCTGTCTCCTTTAATTCTATTCATCTTTTATCCTTTTCTCCATCCCACTTATACCAAGTCTTTTCTCTCACTTTCACTCTATGCAACCCACTGCGTGCTCGTGGCATTACCGCCTTACTTGGTGTAAAATATTTAAAAAGAAAAAACAAAATAAAGCTGAAATTTCTATCAACGCTTCTATGATGTCACTAACACAGTAACAAAGATGTCTGTGGAAAACTTTCTTTTCAAATTATTATTTACTCGTGCTTTATCATGTAAAAATGTTTGCAGATTAATTTTAACTCATTATTCCTTAAGAGACGTTTTCGTGAATACAATTTTTGAAAAGCGCACAATTCTTTTGCACTTAAATATATTAGCTTCTTTTCATTATTCTGTCAATCGTCTTTCAGAATGGGCTTGTACCGGTGCCTACATGAAACAGACACCAGACAACAACAAATAACAAATGGGAAATAAATATGAGGATTTTTTTATCGATTTTGTCAAAAACAATTCATTGTGTATTGTAAAACAAGATGCCCTATCCTTAATCTTGAGTGTACATTTAATCACTTCGCACGTGTTACTTTCCCAACTATTTTCACACGTTATATATTGGCACCTGGGCATTGACAGAAATACTAAAGTGATGAGCACTCTCCATTGTGTACAATATTCTGATTAGTAGACACTTCGTTTTATATTTCAATTATTTACTCCAATATATATATATATATATATATATATATATATATATATAGAGAGAGAGAGAGAGAGATTATGTATATATATATATATATATATATATATATATATATATATATATATATATATATATATATATATATATATATATATATATATATACATAATACATATATAGATTATATATATATATATATATACATAATATATATATATGTATATATAGATTATGTATGAATATATATAAATAATATATATATATGTATATATACATATATATATATATACACAATATAAATATACATTATGTCTGCTTACTTTTATCATAATCTTTTCTTATTAACAAATATTTTTCGTATATGTCAATTCGTGAATATGAACGGATTATGATCAATATAAGCATATAAAAGATATATATATATATATATATATATATATATATATATTATATGATTTTATATATATATATCTTTTTATATACTTATATGTTCATCATAAACATTTCATATTCACCAACTGTAATATACGAAAAATATTTGTCAATATGAAAAGTATATGATCAAATTAAGCAGACATATCGTTTCTAATTTATTTAATCAGACATGCTTAAAACAGAATTTACTGTATAAATACACACACACACAAACAAACACACGAATATATATATATATATATATATATATATATATATATATATATATATATATATATATAAGATATTTAATTTAATTTTTTGTGTTTTTATCAAGGATGATTTTATTTTTAATTTTAACTGAATGCATGGATTGTTTTATATATGTATCTAGAATTATAGCAATCTTTTATTTTACAAACACGGTCAGCACAATGTGGCCGTGTTCACAGCTGACATTATTGATTGTCGGGTGTTTCTTTTTATTAATAATGCTTCGATTTTTTTACGTCTTTTTATATGAGGATGAGGCTATTTGTATTTTCAAAGAGTATGTTTACACACATACACATTCACACACACACACACACACACACACACACACACACACACACAAAATGAATAAGTAACGATAACGTTCCTAACGATCATACTGCCTTAAAGAATAAACGTTATCTAGAGAGGGATAGCGACGTGGGTAAATTGCAACTCTTCCGGTGGCCTATTCGGAATCTTGACCTTAACCCAATTGAAACATCGGCTAATTGCCAGTTGATTCCCACTTTATGAAATAGTAAATAATAAGAATGTCTTTATAGTTGATTTGTATATTTAATTTATTTAATTAATATTTAAAAATTTAGGATTAAATATTGTTTTCATATTTATTTCTTTATAAATTCGTAAATGATAAATATTACATTGCATTAATTTTAACTTTGTTAATTTTTAGAATGGTGTAAATCTAAAATTGTTTACCATCTGGACGTGGGGAGAAGAGGTGAATTCATACCATTTCCATTGGTATTTGAACGTAAGTGAACATGACAAACCCAGCGGGAATTAGAACTCGGCTCGCCGATTAACAATTCTGAGCCTTTATCCATTACCCTACCCGCACATCTAAGTTTACGGCACCTTGTATTCCCAAGGGCCACCTATTTAGGTACAAACCAGGTTCGACGTTGCTTAACTTGAGTGATTTTACTGGAGCCGGTGTTTCAACGTGATGTTACCATAAGTCATTTATTAATACGGAGAAGTGTACAGTTTCATTTGTGACTTTTTCTGAGGATTACCCGGATCGAAAGACACCTGAAGAAGACGAGAGTTCACAACGGTCGAAACGTTGTGATGAAAATGATGGTTATGTTTGCCTGACAGTATATTATGTAAATAATAATAACTCGTCATCGTAGAAATTCAGACAGTCATACATTTTTTTTTTTAGAAGTAAAGCAACTTTTTTTTTTCGTAACACGATTAGCACTGACTGCACGATCAATGAATACCAAACAATTCCTTATGAGGGAATGGCTATTACGATCTTGTCACCGATGTGAATTGAAGTTATTGGAATATCGAATATGTCTGGAAAAACAAGCTTGCAATGGGACTTCGATAGGAAGCACTATGTTAAAATATTTTTCCACTGATAATACCAGGTAAATATACCATTTGTTGCCTGTTTCTCTCTTTTAGTACATCGTTTGAAGACATGGAAGTCCATCGTTTTCTACAGATTTCTGCTTTCTTAGCTTGTCTTCAAATAACTTTCTAAGCATTAAATTTCACGAACATTTTATTATCTGTCAACACAAAATTCAGCCATCTCTGTGTGGTTAACGATTTAATTTCTAAAAATTAGTTTTGTGGCGTTAATTCTAACATTTCCACAGCTTTATAATGTTAACTATTCTTAACCGTAAGTTTCCGATCTTGTAAAGTCTTTCGATTCTATAAAAATCCATATACTCTGTACTATCTTTGTCTATTTCCATGTGAGCCGTCTGAATTAAATGTAACAAGAATTAATTCAATATTTTCGGAGGCGAGGTCACAGGCTTTTTGAAGTTAATCGCGGTCTGAGAGTACATTTTTTTATCCTCAATTCCAAAAGGAATTATTCTTAAAAATTCTATGTCCGTTTCTCTCGAAAACATTCTACACTGATAAATCATATAACTTCCATTGTGGTTTTTGATCTATGACAGCTTTCCCAAAATATTTCATTTACGTTACTCGTTTTTTCCTGTAAAAAAATTTCATTCTTATTGTCTTGCGGGCGTTAAATTTTCCAAGCATTCTTTCCTTGTCTATATTTCTGTGATGAGGTATTGTAACTATTTACATAGTTTCAACTGTTGTTTTCATCATTATTGCAACATTCACAAGCTTTAGGCAGTTGTACGCTCCGGCCTTCTTCAGAATCGGTTAATTTTCAGAAAAAGTCTCAAAGGAAACTGCACACTTATTATTTATTACTAAATGACTTATTGCAACATCACGTTGAAACACTACGCTGGAATTTCGAACCGAACCCTTTATTTAGTCCACGGGAGTAGATTGGACACTTGTGCCAGTGAATAAAGGCGTTGTTTGAGTAATCAAAAATGTGACTTCCCAAAGATCTGTGAGGTCAATACTTGGCCACGACAGAGAGAACAAAAACTTGGAGAGTCGAATTACGTAAGGAAATTAACTGAAACTGAGACATCTAAAAACGCTCGGCACGTCGAATTAGCACAATCCTCCCCACCGCAGAATAGATAAATGTTTCGGTTCAAAATTTCAACGTGGATCACCTGAAGAAGTTTGGAACAGACAACGGCCGAAACGTTGTGAATATGGCAATAAAGATGAGGACAACAGTTCAAACGATGTAAATAGTGTAAATACTTGTTTGGTTTACATCAGAAATTCTCCTAGGCGTTTTTTGGATTATCATTTTAGTTCCTCAGTGTCGAATTTGAAATGGTTTTTCCGTAAGATGTATTTCAAATCTTACAGCGTTAATATGTTACAATATCAGTTTATATCTTTTGGTTTACAATGCACAATAAATATTTCTCATTTTAAGATGTCGGTGAAATTCAGTGTCTTCAACTTTGTCTATTCATGCAACTCTCTGTAAAACCGCTTGCGTTTGCTTTCATCATATTTGTTGTTGAACACATTAGCTCAAACTGTTCAATTAATCATTCGCAGTTTTCATTGGAGACTCTTGTCTCCAAATAACTTTCTAAGCATTACATTTCGCAAGCATTCATTATCTGTCAACACAAAATTCAGAAATCTCTTCGTGGTTTTAATTTCTAAAAATTAGTTTTGTGGCGTTAATTCTAACATTTCCACAGCTTTACCAATTTTTAACCGCGTTTATTGTAAAGGCTTTCGTTTCTATAAACATCCATTTTAAATTGTCTTTACTTTGTATAATCTTTGTATATTCTCATGTGAGCAGTCTGAATAAAATATAACAAGAATTAATTCAATATTTTTGGAGGGGGGGTTCTTTTGTTACGGGCTTTTTGAAGTTGATAAAGGTCTGTGAGTATTTTTTTAACCTTAATTCCAAAAGGATTTATTCTATGCCCGTTTATCCCATAGAGATCCTACATTGAGTTTAGAGCTTTATAATGTTACCTGTACTTAACCGTAAGTTCCCGCGCTTATTGTAAAGCCTTTCGTTTCTATAAACATCCATTTTAAATTGTCTTTACTCTATATTATCTTTGTCTATTCTCATGCGAGCAGTCCGAAAAAAATTTAACAAGATTTAATTCAATATTTTTGGAGGGGGTGGATTCTATTGTCACAGGCTTCTTGAAGTCGATAGGGGTCTGCGAGTATTTTTTTTTTTTATCCTCAATTCCAAAAGGTTTGATTCTTAAAAATTGTATGCTCGTTTCTCCCATAGAGATTCTACATTGACTTTATTATCCCGCATTTTCCCGTTCGTGTTTCCAAGTTCTGAATTCCAATTGTGATTCGTGTCTAAGCCAGATTATTATTCCTTCTTTCCCGCTAACATATCAGATCGTAATTGTTGTGTCCATTATAGCTTTTTTTTCTTGTCGTTTCAGTAGCGTAATAGTTACTAACGCGAAAGTTCGAATGGCTGATCTGAGTCCAAATTGCGGCCTAGTCTTTTGCGTGCATTTTCACAATAACGTCCGTGGAAAAAGTATTAATTACTCACTTCTCACCACATCTATGGATTAAATAACAGGATAGACAACGGTATATAGCCTTGGTTGATATCTAGTCTAGGAGAAACAAAGATTGGAAATTAAGAGAATTCAACGATATACCATTGCATTAGTTTTCCTAAAAAACATTGAAATCCACAGATAATAAAATAAAATAAATTTATGGAGAGCCATAATCACGTACAACATTTAGGAATATTTAAAAATATATAACTATACTATATGTCATGCGAAACAGAGCTTTTCTACAAGTAATATATTGTGGTTTTCGTGGAATATCAAGTGACAGCATGTCTTTTTTATCTTAGTATTTTGACTGTTGTAATGATCATGTATTTTGGTTGGCTTTAGGTTTTTACTTTGATGACCTATTTCTACCTTAAAGTAAATGTTTGTAAACTCAAATACGAACAACCACTATCTATCCCCACAGAAAATAAATCTCATAGACACAAATATTAAACACCCATATTTAATTGTAACTAACTCAAATATAAATGGTTAATATCTGCTCAACATCAAACCAAGTAAATGCGTAGAAGCTTAAACATAATACTTAGCTAGTATCGAAGTTTAATTCAATCAATGAATTAAGCTCCAGGGACCATCTCACCAGGCAGTACCTCTCCTTCAGTAGGGGACTGGATCTATCACAAGGCGCCTGAGGCATCCTCTGAAGTGGAAGTGTCGAGTGGGCTTCAGCAATTTTCCACGGTAATGCCATTAAACCCACCATATACTGATCTTGTGTCTCACTCGGTAGTGACATGGGCGCACAGAAAAATATAAAACTTGCCTGATCTCAAAAAAGTAAGCGATTGTAGACTCATATATATACCACTAATAATTACGTACTCCTGATCCAAGTAAAGGCTTTCTACATATTAGAAGAGATCGACAAAGTCAAGAATAGACTTAGAAATGTCATGACGAATTAAGTATTTTCCCTGCATGGCATCAACTAAAGAAGTAATTTTATTTTAGCTATTCTTCAAATTTTACGTTTTTTTTTTTATAATGTGCTGGGTCCCTTTGACTATACACTGTGTTCTGTCTTTTATTAATTTCATCGAGTTTTGACACTTTACCACAGCTCTTTGTCCGTGTCTTGCAATCTATCCACACCAATTCGTTAAATTGCATTACACATTGTTTTCTCCTGCTTCTCCTACAGTTACTATGTCCTATTAATGTTAACTTCCAAAATTCTTTCTTTATATCCCAGAAAAAGTATACTGTTTTTCTGACTTTATTACTAAATCCATATTTATATTCATTGCTGAAAGAAGGGGCAAAACGTTTAGTACTCACTTGACCTTAAATAAATTAGAAGCAAAGTAACTCGACCAGCAACCGCCTGAACGAGATTATGTGAATGATTGGCGGACCATGGACAAACGATGCTGGGAAAATATGAAAGGTTCCTTAGTGAGAAAAAAAAAAGACATAAGTATTGTGGAAAGCTATAATCAGCCCACACCCCGAAGGGGACTGGGTATAAAAGTTACAACCAATTACTGCTACAAAAATTAGTTCTCTGTGTCGTGATAGACAATTCTTTTCTACCGAGTTTATCCTACATATTTATAAGTCTACCATTTGTCCATGCTTTGAATATTGCTGTAATATATGGTTTGGTGTACCGGCTATATGTCTAGAAATCGTAGATAGAATCCAAAGAAGAATCTGCAACATGATTGGTCCTGATCTAGCATCACGACTTCAGTCATTTTCCTATCGCCGTAATGTAGCCCTCCCAGTATGTTTTCTATAAATACTTACATGGTAATTGTTCTGATGAACTCATCTCTGTGGTGCCTAGACTTTATTAATTTAAACGCACTACTAGATTGGCTTCAAGGCTTCATCATTTTACAGTTGAATTCGCTAGCTGTAACCGCAAGTTCTATGTTAACACTTTCTTCTCTCGCATTTCTGACTTGTGGAAATCTATTCATGCTTCTTGCTTTCCAGTCAAGTTTGATCTTGGAAAATTAAATTCAATCGTAATTGTTATCTTCATTTTTATAAAGCATTTCACCCCAAGCAAGGCAAGGGTGCCAATAGCACGCAAGTGGTTACAGAGTGATGGAGCAAGAGTAAAGAGGCGTGATAGAGGAAAGGATGAAGAGAAAGACGGGAAATTAGATCAAGACATCTGAATATATCGATTGACATTGCATTTGAATAATTGAAGTTTACAGGTATTGAGAGAGCAAGTAAAAGGGAATTCCACACACAGGAAGTGCGAGACATGAAGCTTTTGGCTATATTTAACAGTTTCGACAGTGAAAGGGTGGGATTGGGATGCAAACCTAGTACCACGCTTATGTTTATGCAGTTTGGGAACCAGCGAAAGTAGCTCGTCGGAGCAGTTACCGTGAAAGTATTTGTAGAAAAGACGGAGGGAAGTGACGACACTTCTTCGAGAAAGTGACTGTAGACGAGATACAAAATCAGGATCTATCATACTGCATATTCATGTCAGGATTTTGTCATGGACCTTGAGATGAACAGTGGGGGCTCCAGACCATATATGGCAGCAGTATTCCATGTATGGGAGAATGGTTGATTTATAGATTTGAATGATGGATTCAGACGAGAAACCATTTCTGGAGGGACAAATAGAACCAGCTTTCCTTGCGGTGGATGAAGCTATTGATTCAATGTATTTGTTCCATCTCAGGTCAGCGGACGGTGTGAGGCCAAGCAGGCACAGAGAGGCGCTCTCTTGGAGTTGAACATCAGACATTCTAATGGGAGGCAGGAAGGGTCCTCTGCTGTCTTCTTAATTTTTGTTCTTTTATTATTCTTGCTCCTTAATGTTTTTTCTGGTATTCCTTCACACTCAGTAACACTTCGTTTTTAAAATTATAATTAGGCCGATTTTTATCGCCTGTTCCAATAAGAATAGAAAAAGAACGAAGGTGTATTTGGGGTCATATTACTCTCAAGATGTTTATGAACAGCTTAGTGGCCACTATTATCTATATATCTGTCTAGCACTCGACTTATACGAACAGATATAATCTGGATAAAACCGAAAAGAAAGAAATCGTATCTCAGTTCTAATTTAAATCCCGACTAAAAATATAGATTATTCCGGGTGATTTCGCTATCCTATTTCTTGAGACACTGCGCAATCGCATTTGGCTTTAAAGAGGATTATATCGTATTGTCGAAAATGGGTGAACAAAATAAGTTAGGGACCTCCAGGAAATCGCTAAAAAAAGAGCATAGTGATGAAAAAGACGCCAAACTTTATGAAAACAAAATTTTAGCGTTCAAATGCTTATGTTTTTATGAAAAGGAAAGACCAAAGTTTTTTTTTAATTATTTTTAAAAAATTTGCCTTCTTTTTAGGACATTCTAAATTTTGATTAAAAAAACCTTGTTTCTCTTTGTACCAACAGGGGCTAGTAAATAACATAGATAATTTTTAGCACGTTTTTTTTTTTGTATTACACACATTAATTTTGAAAATCTTGCAAAAATAATTGTCAGATATTAATGAAACTTTCAGAAACTATTCACAGACGATCGAAATTATTATAAATATGTTTTTTTTATTAAAGCTATGGCAGAAATATTTTTTTATATTTATTTATTTATTAGAGGACTAATTATATATATATATATATATATATATATATATATATATCGTAGTGTCGAAAATGGTTGAACAAAATAAGTGTATATTGTGTTGCGTGTCGTGTTGTCCCTACTTTCAATTCTACAAACCATAATGTCTATTAGAGGACTAATTTCATATATATATATATATATATATATATATATATATATATATATATGTGTGTGTGTGTGTGTGTGTGTGTGTGTGTGTGTGTGTGTGTGTGTGTGTGTGTGTGTGTCCAATATGTAAAAAAATAGGAAAGAACAGTTTAGGTAAATAATCCGGGGTTCTTTAGTATTTTTGTTTTTATTTAAAAAAAACAAAAAACAAAACAGTGCTCCATACAGAAGTAGAGATTAAATTATAATTTTTTCCAAAAAAATATGATTCCTGCGCTATAGAAGAGTTCTCATGTTTCAAAAACATGAGCCAAAAATTCTGGATATAGTTATTGCAATTAAATTGAATTAAAGAATCAAGACCTGTTCCTAAAAATTTGCTTGAGGATGAAACAGAGCTTGATACTTTAATTCAATTTAATTTCAATAATTATATTGAGATTTTTGGTTCTTGTTTTTGAAACATGAGTACTCTTATGTAGCGAAGGAATCATATTTTAAAAAATAATTATAATATATATATATATATATATATATGCGGCCACTGCTCGTAGCCTTGTTCCTAGGATGAAGAGAGAAAGAGAGAGAAAAAGAGAGAGAGAGAGAGAAAGAATGACATTATGAATATCGAGAGAGAGCAGGATTAAAATTGTCAAAAATCCCATCGCCTTGAGCCGGCTTGTCTCACTAAGGAACCTATGTACCGGGGCTATATTTACCATTCTAATTCTTGGCGTCGTTAGAGCGTGTTCGTTACTTTTTCGTTTTATATCTGAAACTTGACGAAAAGCAATCCATTATTGTCTGAATTCCACGCCCACGTGGTTCAAACCCACTCCCATAACTTTCCTCTCCTTCGACCTATGACCAGATAGTTTCCATTCAGGGCCAGTTCAGCGTTTAAAAAAATTCACCGCTTAAAAGAGTTAATATCATCGCATGGCTTATGGGGCTGCTTTTTACCATTGTTCACTCAATACAAGGCATAAGAGCCACTCAAGATAGAGAGTTACCTAATGATGTTTACATAAGGACGTATAAGGTGGCAGTAAGATGTGCATGATATGAGTATATATAGGATAGATAACGAGTTGTTTATAAATTTGAAGGAGTTAAGATTGAAGCGATCAGAGAATAATCCTCTACAATAATCTAGAAAATATGGTTCCTCGTTAGTTTAATCTTCTATTTGTAGTTATATATAGATTAGCTAATTAACATATCCGGAATACCCAGGCTAATATAATGACTCCGATTAGGTAGAGTAGGAAGGAGTTCACAAGACTTAGCATCACTATTTACAGTATTCGGATTATTGTCCTCATCTTTGTCGCCATAAAGGTTAAAATATAAAATATAATGCCCAGAAACATGTTTTTAACTGTCTTATCAGTACATCGTTTTGTACATGGCGAACAGAACGATGGGAAAATCAAACTGATTTGAACCCGACAGAAGTGCAATTTATATTCGTTCATTTAATAGCAGCTGAAGATTTTCGGCAACTGTTTTCATAATTTTGTCGTTACGGATTCAATTATTTTTCCTTACGCACAAATTTGTTTTTCATTCCAACCTGAAGACGCCTATTTAGAATATGGAGGCGACATTCGTCTCATCCTCACCACAAAACAGTGTAAATATTATTTTTTACTGTTATGTTAGAAAATCCAATCGAACAGTAGTTGATATTGTTGGAAAAATATTAAAACTCAGAACACACATCTAATCAAAATTAATATAAAAGTTATCCAGTTAATATTGCTGTTTTATGTCTAATTTGATTTGAGTTAGTAGCAATTTCATGATCCGTAGATCTTTTTTTTTTTTATATATGTTTGCTACTTAAATATCATTTGCGGTATAGTTCGATAGTCATTTTTCACAATGCATTAATATCGTTCTTTTTTTTTTCATATTTGTTGTTTCGAAGAGATAAAGAGGCCTTAAAGCGCATAAAAATTAGTTGTATTTGACATTCATTATAGAGGTTAAATCATGTATGAAAAATTACAATTTATAAACAACGAAATGGATAAAGAAGAATAAAGGAAAACAACCAAGCCGTATGACTTCCAGAACTTGTGAGGCACAACAGTGCGGTCATATTGAGATGCAATTGAATAAAGAGAAAAATTGAATAATGTATTGAATGGACCTTTTTATATATATATATATATATGTCGTCTGTTTTCAGGGAAAAAATGGATACGGATCTTCAAAGCTTCCTTTCTTTTTTGTTCTAAGCTACTATTAACTTGATGCCATCTTTTTTTATAATTATACTGCCATGCATTCACGCAATATTATTAAATAGCCAACTCACCTTTTTTCCTTTCTGTTTTTTTCCTCTTCAATCTCTTCTGAGTGTTAGATTTTCCACCATTGCTTCTTTCTTTATGTGACCTAAAGAATCCATCAGTACGTTTCTCACTGTGAATGCAAGTGACGTTTTAGTTCCTATTTTCCTTAAACTTTCCCCACTCCGTTATGTGCTCAAAATACATTTTCTTATTTTCTTAAGCATTTCACCCCAAGCAAGGCACGCATGGGTTTACAGAGAGTGGGAGCAAGAGTAAAGAGGCGTGATAGAGGAAAGGGCGTAGAGAAGGGTAGGGAATAGATCAAGGCATATGGAGATGTCGATTGACATTGTATTTGAATATTTGGAGATTATAGCTATCAGGGAAGCAAGTAAACGGAAAGGAATTCCACAGACGGGAAGGTCGAGACATGAAAACTAGATCTATTTAACTTCAAGTCACATCTTTAATTTTGACACTGTCCATTGGAGGTGACATGCGTGATAAGCACGTTTTCCTACCTTTCTTACGAAATTAATAAATTGATTTGTTTCTGGCGGGCTTTTTATCTCTTTTCTATGTGACATGATATTTCATTAACTCAGCTTCGGACACTGTGTGATATTCTGTTTATTTCTCTTGCTTTCATGTCCCTGTGGGACTTATATTTGCTATGCCTTCTGTCCTCATTATGTTTCTGAAATGTTTGACCTGTCACATTTCTGATATTTACTGGCAGTTTCTTAGAAGTTCTTTTAAAAACTTACTCCTTTCTCACATGTTCGATTTAAGCTGTTTTAAACTGTTTTGAAAAAAAAAATATTACCAACAGTATGTTTTTAAAAATAAATATTACTAGCAATACATTTATTTAAAAAAAAAAATACCAGCAATATATTATTTGAAGGAAAAATATTACCAGAAATAGATTTTTGACAAAAAAAAAATATTACCATCAATAAAAATTTTGTCGGTATTAAATAACCCATTGAGGTTGATATGCCGTAAAACAAACCAAACCAAACCTCGTTGTACAGCAAATGACAAATAATAAACAATTTCTGGTATGGTGAACACCCGAGGAGATTATGGACAGGGTAATGACCGGTAGGAGATATTGAATTACTAGACAACGTAAATCATCAACAAACGATTTGGAAATGCAGTTTTGCCTCCGAAAGTTTCCATAACCTCCCAGCTATTTACAAACACTGGCTGAATTTACAAAATTAAAGAAGCCCATAGCAATGCCTAGGCTGCAATAAGACAACATTCACAGCGTCTCCATTTTCAAGCAAATATATCCAGCCTATATCAAAAACAAATATAAAACTTTGAAAACAGACATGAACGCGAAGCCGAATACCTTAAGGGAAACATTAGTGACATCAACAACCAAATATTTCACAAGACGCGAAAAAGAAGAGAAAGAGAACTAGACAATGAGAGTAATTCTCAATTTAATAGAAGATAACGTCAAGTAACGGCAGGAAATGTCGCAGAGTATGAGATGTTAAAGAAAAATGTCAAACATAAATGTAACAAGTAAAATAATAATAAGGAAAACGACGAGGTAGAAAAGCTGCAGAACACAGCCGTAGTTGATCTGCATTAAAAAAAATAGTTAAAAGAAACAACAACAAAAAAAAGTACTTTTGGTAGGTGATATAAGATGGTTGGTTTGGTTTGGTTTAAGATATATCAACCGAAATATCAATGCCGCCATTTTTTTTATTGCTGATAATATTTTTTTTTCCAGAAATCTATTGATGGTAATGTTTTTCTTCAAAAATCTTTTTCTGGGAATATTTTTTTCCAGAAATCTATTGATGGTAATGTTTTTCTTCAAAAATCTTTTTCTGGGAATATTTTTTTCCAGAAATCTATTGATGGTAATGTTTTTCTTCAAAAATCTTTTTCTGGGAATATTTTTTCCAGAAATCTATTGATGGTAATGCTTTTCTTCAAAAATCTTTTTCTGGGAATATTTTTTTCCAGAAATGTGTTGATGGTAATGTTTTTCTTCAAAAATCTTTTTCTTAGAATATTTTTTTCCAGAAATGTGTAGATGATAATGTTTTTCTTCAAAAATCTATTTCGGGGAATATTTTTTTCTAGAAATGTGTCTTCAAAAATTTATTCCTGGGATTATTTTTTTCCAGAAATATATTGATGGTAATGTTTTTATTCAAAAATCTATTCCTGGGATTATTTCATCTATGTTTTATTACATTGTTTTAGCAAGTTTGCAAGTTTGTTCATTGATTTTGCATGTCAACCGTTGTGAGGATTCTCATATATATATATATATATATATATATATATATATATATATATATATATATATATATATATATCTTGCTGTTCTTTTTTTTTTTTATATATATATATATATATATATACCAAAACAACGATTCCTGCACATCTCAACTCACTGAGTAACTGGCGTGATTCATGCAAAACTTAGAGCTGCATATTCTACTGTCGTTGTTTCTAATTCTTTATTCTTCTCTCGTCCAGTTTAAATATCGCTTAAACTCTATTAATAATTCGACAATCAGCGAAAACTATTTTCTTGTGCAGAAGCAAATAAAGCTTTTCTAAATAAACTAGTAATCAATGGATTAATTCTAAAAGGATTAAAATTAATCTTTCATATTGTAGTTAAAAGCGGCTCTAATTACTCTGGGGATTAGGTTGAGAATGGAATTAATCCAGGCACTTTTGTATAATTAAAATCAAAAGAAACTAATCTAAAACAAAACTAACGACGTACATCTATTAACTTGATTTGAGAACTTTGCTAGCAACACATGCTTCAATCTCAATATCCAACCCTAGATAATATTTCAAAATTTTTAACAGATCAGACATTGGGGAAACCCACCTACAATTTGAAACTAGATCGATATTAACAGAAATATAATTACAGAGAATAAAATCATGTGTAATGGTTTACGACTATTTCACTTTCGAATATATATTCTTGTCCGATCACCGAAGTTAAGCAACGTCGAACCTGGTCAATACCTAGATCATGACCGCTTGGTAATGCCAGTTGCTGTAATCTTGGATATGCGTAATAACAGTGTAATGGATAATGGCTGGGAATTGGAAATCGGAGAGCAGGGTTCCAATTCCAGTCGTGTTCGCTATATTCACTTACGTGAAAATATCCTGAGGAAATTTATGAATCCACCTCTTGTTCCGCCAGCTATGGGCTAATTAGTAAGACTTGTATCACTAAATCAGTATTATCTCCAAAAGATTCCTACCATCTAAATATATCTTCTGGCTTTAAATAACATGCAAAAGTGTTGACAAGACGTGAAAACAAGTCAATCAATCATTTGTACATACAGTGCAGGATTCGAACCTGCGGTCACCTAGACAGAGGAAATCGTTTTCGATCCGACGTGATATTTTCGCTTAAAATCTCTATTCAACTTGGCTTGATCAGGAAAACGGTTCTTCGGTCGTTTAAAATAATTTCATTGGAATAATTTCTACACACTTATTGCATTCATATTACGGTTAAGTTCGTTAATTTAACAACTAGTTAAGGTTATTTAATACAGAAAACTAGCAGATATATTCACTACTTGAAATATCTGAAACAAAAATTCATAAATTGGCTTGTTATAGTTAAGGAAAGCTTTACAAATAGATGCCATCTTGTTGAAAGCCAAGTAACATGCAAATTTCAAACCTTTTTCTGCACTATATAAGACGATATTCCTATACAGAACTATTTTTTATATAAAAATCAAAACAATGCTTGAATAAAAAAACACTAATGAAGGATAGTTAATTAATGAAATATATATTTTTTTTTTAAATCGATATGGAAATTAATTAAATGTGTAGAGTGATATCGACTATAAGTAGATGATATATAATTGATCGCTTATTGTATACGTTACTGTAAAGGCTCGGATACCCCCACTTTAAACTCGGCCTTGTGCCATACCTTGATACTTGGGGTAGCGGGTAAATAAGTATACATTTCTGTACAGTAGCATTGGCCCTTTTTAACCTCAGCCCCGAAATCGTTCGGTATTTGTGTACAATTTTCCATTGATATATAGATATTATAACACAGGTGTTACTTAATTAGCTATTATGTTTCTCTAACTCTTCAAATATGATATGTATAACTAATTTTAATTTCTATTTTCCCATCTTTATATTATAATTTTATCTCATAAATTGCCCCGTGTTGTCACCCATAAAATAAAAATAATTGTTTGTACGGATAATAAGGACCTACTTACATCAAATCGTCTTTAAATTAAGTTGCAGCAGAAGAATTATCGTTGAACTTTTAAAAGGTAAGCTTAAACCTTAATCCAATACTTAAATCCAGCGATCAATTTTGAGTTATTTTGTAGTTTATTGATGCCTATCGCATCTACTCCTCTCTAGCTATTGTGAAAATGCGCAAACCACGAGTTCTCCACTGGAGCTATCTTAAGTGCCGGCCGATAGGGCAGCTTTTAAGCTAATTTATAATAAAATGTGCACTGCAATTTGGGATATAAAAGAAAAATAATAATTTTCCCCTTGAACAATGAAAGCAATGATAATGGCTAGTATAATATATTAATATATATTTTTAACCTTGTATAATCTGGCAACCCTGAATCTGAGCTCAATGAAAATCGTTCCCTACGCCTAACTTTTCTAGGGCTTTTGAATGATCTATTAATCATTGAAATCGGACCAGTGGGAGCACATACACATTTTACTTTATATATAAGATAATAGATAGCATTTATACTTTAATATATACGTAAATACTGGTCGGATTTATTTTAAAAAGTATAAGTAATAATTTGTTTGGTGTATATCTGTTTCTATATACAAATATAAATCATGTCTTTGAATGATTACATGCATATCGTTTTTTTTTTTTAAGTCCTGAACTAATACAAAAATAATTGGTTGAGTTTATGTTTAAGTCTATAAGCGGGCATTGCTATGTTCTATTCTTCAGTATATACGCAACGACAAAGTAGCATTATTCTTGAAACGGTATGAAAAAAGTTGGTCTGGTTTATGTTTCAGTCTACACGCAAATGTTGGTTGGTTTTATGGTTGGGTTTTACTATTGATCGGGTTTATGCCGAGTCTGTATGTGATTAATAGTCAAGTTTACGCCTGAATATCTACGCCAGTGTTTCTGAAACAACTTTTTTTTTTACTTCATGGCGCATTTAGAGAATAATTGAAACTCTGGAACGTACTTTTAGTTTTAGTAAGGAAAAAATAGTTATGAGATTTGAAAATAGGAAAATAACTCTCCTGAAATAAGCATTTATCTTTATGACATTACTTTGTGTATTTAAGTATGCTCATTGGAAAACTGTTCTTGATGTCTCTCGGCAACTTTTTGATTGATAGTAGTTATATGTTATATCTTGAGGAAGGGTTTATCCACTCCTTATTAAAGATTAAGGAATTTAACATCCAAAGTTTGGATGCTTGTCTCAGTTGGTAGTTGCATACTTAAAAGAAAAGAAAAACTAGTAGTTCCAAAAAATGACTTATTTTTTATGGAAATATTTCGGGTAGCAGTTACCAGTCTTGGTCAATCCTTACTTTGACTAAAACACTAAAAAGTAGCATGTTTTTTTTTGGGGGGGGGGTTGTATGCTTCAAGTTGCTATTATATTGTAAACATCATCAACTCAGTTTGTTTTCCTTGATTTAAATTCTTAAGCGTTTCAAACTTCTTTGCACTGTTTTTACTCAAATTGAAAAGTGACCAAAGACTGGCAACGGCTAGTCGAAATATTTTCATAAAAATAAATCATTCGATGGAACAACAAGTTTTTTTCTTTTAATTAATTTAACATCCAGTTTCAAAATATCAAATGGGAAAACTTGCCTTAACCAAGGAAAACATGCACTAGGTGTCTCTAAAATTTTTATTAATACAGATATTTATATATATATATATATATATATAAAGTAATGAATCAGTTTCTATTCTGATAACTTGAGACGTACATTGCTTCGTTTCAGGGCGCTTTAGTTAGCCCAGGCGCACCATTTGAGAAACGCTGGAATAGGTGAATGTTGCTAGGGCTTGCGAAAATTTTGGGTTCATGCCTAAGTTTATAAGAATAACATGATCGGTCTAATGACTGCCTTTATATGCAAACATTGGTGTTTCTTTTGTGTCTTGATCTACAAGCATCGATTGGAAAAGTGCCCCTTTTTACCCATTTTTAAGGATTGAAGTCGATGTATACTAAAAATACACTGTTGACAATTCAAGTTTAGATACGAAAACTATCTCTAGTATAGACTGATTTTAAGTCGAAATTTGTTTGATATCTATGTATATATATATATATATATATATATATATATATATATATATATATATATATGTGACGTCGTCCTCCCCTGGTCGCAGCGTCGACTGTGTCGTTCGATCTCGTTCGCGGCGCCAATTGTGACGTGACGTGGTCCGGGGGTTCTGATCCTATGATCACGACACCAGTTGTGACGTCTTTGCCGCGGCGTCAGCTGTTCGCTCCTCGCTGCTCCAAGTGTGACGTTCTAACCCTTTGGTTAGATGAATACCAGCCTCGTCGTTCCCAACCCGCTTCCAACGCCTGGTTACCAGGGTAACTGCACTGATCTCCGGTCTGCCTACCCACGT
>CAHIKZ030003979.1:1812500-1850000 GCA_903632075.3 Acanthosepion pharaonis
TATAGGCTTTAGCTTCCCCAGCGGAAAGCAGTTTTTTTTGGGACACACAAATTCAAGTTGCAAGTTTAGTGAAAAAAAAAAAACAACGAAAAAGATATAAAAAAAAAACCAGGAAAACGAAGAAATTGAGCACTTTCTTGAATATTAACAGATGTTCGGAATACCTGTGTTTAGTGAACTTAATTTTAACCTACTAATCTGTCCTTTTCATATAATGAAATTCTATGCTGAGATTACCTTGTGAGACAGAAAATTACACATCATTCATCGCCACCAGCTGTTTAAGCCGAGATAAATAATATATATTCTCGAATACTGATTTTCAAGGTAAGGAAGGCAAGTTGGTTCTCTGTGTCGCACCAGAATCTTTTTTCTCGCCTGAATAAATCCTTCAGATCTACAAATCAGGCCATTCGTCCTTGCATTGAATACTTTTTCCATATATGGTCTCGTGACTACGGCGGGAAAAATCTGCCTGATCGCCTAAGCGTATATAACGCATGGCACAAAACTAGGTGTTCACATACTTTCTTAATTTTGTACCCCATCACATATTTAAAAAAAAATATGATTTGACAAATCTTGTGAGAACCTGGGACCTTTGAATAAGCACTGGAAGTAAAATATTAACTGCTGTTCACCATGAGAATATTTCAGCTTAAATTTCTGAGGCACGTAAAGAGGAAAGAAGGTTTAGAGAGTTTAATACTCACATGATACATTGAAAACAAGCTTGAATAAATGGAATAAGCACCAAAATAAATACATAAAGCTCTTCACAACGTCCTATTTTTTTTTTGTTTTTGTTTTGTCTTTTGTTTTTTTTTGCTCCGACATTTGAATGTTTACTATGCCTCTCTCTGGGTGTTTAAAAAAACTATTTGCAGAAATATGTTAAGTAGTTTACTTACTTTATCCGCCCGTAGTGTCTGTTTCCAGTTTCTTTGAGTGTCAAATTCTCCCCGCAGTCTTACCTTTTTATGCATCCCAAAAATATCTCCTGTTTCTGATTGTATATATCAATTTCTTGTAGTTCCTATTTTCCTTGAACCCCCCACGTCATGCCCATTTTGTTTCCAAAATATTCTTACCAGTCGTTGAAGAACCACATATCTGTCGCTTCGAGTCTCTTCTTCATCTGCCTTCATCATCTTTACATACTGTTACTGACATATATTAGAGTTTATATTACATAGCATTCTTCTAATCTCCGCATTTCGTCCACCGCAAAGAAAGTTGGCTCCCTGTGCCGCGCCAGGAAAATTTTCTCCCCGGAATCGATCTTTCAAATCTACAAATCAACCATTCGCCCTTGCATGGAGTATTGCTACCATATATGGTCTTGAGCCCCTTCTGTTTGCATCGGGGTTCTTGATAAGATCCAGAGACGGATGTGCAATATAATTGGCCCTGATCTGGCATCTCGTCTACAGTCGCTCTATCACAGACGTGACGTCGCTTCTCTCTGTCTTTTTTACAAATACTTTCATGGTAATTGCTTCGATGAGCTACTTTCGCTGATTCCTAGACTTCGCATATTCAAGCGTCCCACGAGGCTGGCATCCCGCTTACACCCTTTCTCTGTTTAAATTTTTAAATGTAGCCGTCTCTTCTACTCCAATAGCTTCATATTTCGCATGTGTAACTCCCTTCCCTATCCCTGTTTCCCTGATAGCAATAATCTCCAACTATTCAAATGCCATGTCAATAGACATCTCCAGTTGCCTTGATCTATCCACTATCCTTCTCCACATCCTTTCCTCTATCACTCCTATCTGCTCTCGCTCCAAATCCTCTATAACCCCTTGCGTGCTAGTACCTTCCCGCCTTGCTAGGGGGGAAATGCTTAAAAAAAACAAAACAAAAAAAAACTAATATATATTTTATTTTATTCTGAAAGTCCTCTTTATATTTGTGTGAATTCGGATCTGTGTCATACGTTCTCTCGCTTTCCACTACGCTTTATCTTTACATTTTTATAAATGTTTTATTCTAACGTCCCCAATACGTAGCACTAAACTCGCCATAGCCTCATTTGCCGACAACCATATATTGTCTTTCCTTACAGCTAATGATATTACCTATCTCTTTGCGTTCTTTATTACCTTCTCTAAGAGTTCTTTAAGTTTGTTTTTCTGATTTTACCAACTCTGTCAGTTATGTGCCATGCGTGATACACTTTTAATATATCATCTATCTTTCGATACATGACTGACGAGGCAGATTTTTTTTTCCAGCAGTATGTTGTCATTTCTTTCTGCAGTAGACCAGTTGCCATCCATGGCTATAGAAACCCGGACTGTACTGCTATTTACTCATAGCTGGTGGAAGAAGAAGATTCATATCTTTCCTAAGGGTATTAGTACGTAAATGAGTGTAATGGATTCGACTGAAATTCAAACTCGGCTCTCATTTTTTTTTCTATTTCCATCTACATGTCATTGTATTTGTTTAGTTTTTCAAAATTCTTTGCAAAAAAGTTTATTATTATTTGCTCAATTCGAGCCGCTATCCATTACTCCATCGTGTCTCCATTTTACCAATTACAATGCATATTTTGCGCATCTCTTTTTTCGTATTGTTAAGGTTATGTCTGCTATTAAGAAATATTGATAGAACGTCGAGTTCTCTTCCGATGTGAAAAGGCATCATTGAGTGGTATAATGAATTTCAAGAAATGCATTTTTTATTCAAAGTAACTGATTAGAAGAGAAAAGAAAATAACCAACTATGACTAACTGAAGTTTGAACACTTGGGTCCTTGGAAATTTAGAAAGTTACAATCATACCATTTTTCATTGGTAGACATAGTGCAATAACTAACAGTATACTATATAACTGGATATATTGACATTGTTTGCCCAGTGGAAATTTTGCAGAACGGAAGCCATTTAGTAACAGCAAGAATGATTCGGGAAGATGGTGAACACTTTGCAAACACATGCAAGAATGATTCGGGAAGATGATGTCACCATTCTATGGGAAAAATTAGGGGGGAAAGAAAAAATTGCCTACTAATTGATAACCCAGACTGCAGATTGTGGACATCTAATCATGCTTTAACTGACAGATATTAATATATGACTGAAAAAAATAACAAAAATAATAAAAGAATGGAAATAATACATAAGAAAATAATAATAATAATAATAAATATTTCTGTGAAGGTTTATTGATAAAAAAAAAAAAAAAAAAAAAAAATACAACATGAAGTAATAATAATAATAAAAAATAAGAAAAGAATTGAAAATAATATAAAAAAGGAAAATCTAACTGTTGAGATTAAACATTTAGATTTGGTAAACAAAGGGACTCAAGAACAAATGATGAAAAAAGTTCAATGTGCACCATCTCTCCAGAAAATTCAAAAATATAGCTCAAACAAACACAACCCATAGCTTGAGAAGAGCTTTGTTCATTTAAACTGTTTTTAATAGGTGTCTTTTATTTAGTTAACTGGAAACACAAACACAAAAAAGCACATCATTCGCTTGCCCTAGGTCATTATTTATAACCCGGTATGTAATTATAAAACAACTTCAGGTCGAAACGAAATTATTATTATTATTATTATTATTATTATTATTATTATTATTATTATCATCATCATTCGATTTCTGCTATGGACACACTACCTACCAAGTCTGGGAAAGACCTAAGGCAGGTCGTGGTGTTGTTATGGGCACATTTCATGTTAATTTTTTTTTTTTTTTTTTTTTTTTTTTTTATCTCCGATGAAGTTGCTAGCGTTACATAGACAAAGTTCTCCTTAGTGTGTGTGCTGTACTTAATAAGACAATTTTCTGTAATTTCTTCTTATTATTATTATTATGTAATTTCTTATTATTATTATTGTTATTATTATTATTATTATTATAATTATGATTATTATCCTTGATTTCTGATGTGTAATTTCTTTTCGGGTCTCGCCCAGGAACCTAAGTTTAGAAATGGCATCATCACATTTTCCACTGGAAAAAAAGACAAAACAATTTTTTGTATTTCTTTCAGGCATGGGTATCCAGGAATCATTTCAATTAGTCTACTGGAAACGGGGATTTATGATGTTCCCATGTGCCACATTTTTGAGATTTCGATATCATTACATTTTTGAGATTTTCGATTTCATTATTATTATTATTATTATTATTATTATTATTATTATTATTATTATTAATAATAATAATAATAATGAAAATAATAGCAATATTTATTGATATTATTATTAATAATAGCAATATTTATTATTATTATTATTATTTATTATTATATAATAATAATAGCAATATTTATTATTATTATTATTGATAATAATAATAACAATATTTATTATTATTAAGATTAAAATGAAAGCAAAACTAGGTGAAAAGTAATAATGAAAATACTTCATCGAGCACCTTAACTCTTTCCATCACGATTGTAAAAGTTTTAACAGAATTTTCGTTCCGTCCATCGCTCATATTTAAGAAAGATTAAGAACGTAAAATAACGCATGGTAGGTGAAAATATATCGCTAAGTGTATAGCCTTACACGTAGTTATTATATTTTACCTGATCTCAAATTTTCATTGAATATTTAATCTATTTGATTATCATACAGCTCTTTGTTGCGACGATATGGAAGGTAAAGATATTTTTCCATGCTTCCGTATAGAGTTTATTTTATGGACCAAAATATGTATACATGATTTCATTTTTTTCAGAAAATTAACTTTAACAGTTTTACTGGAAAAGATTTGCACGTTTTCACCGATTATATAAATAAAAAAAAATCTTGAATCTTTTAAGACAAAAAGGAAAATATTTCAAACTAGATTTTTATAACGTCTTTTTTTTTCCTTTTATGTTAATTAATCCGAGGTCACCTTTATTTAAAGATCATACGAGGCCGTGTTTTGAAATTCGTCCAATATTTCCTTGCAGTCTGAGGATTTTCTCTAACATCTCGATTTAGTAGATCTATCTTTGTTTATTCGACCCTTACAAACGAATCGACGCCAAAACAACAGTCCCGTGCTATGAATAGGAATCTGTTCACGCTTGTTTAGCTCTTGCCTTGATACTCTTATATCATCAAACGAAACATGATTTCCAAGCCATTCCAGGGACGAAAAATAGAACATTACCCTGCCTATAATCTAATGATTGGCTTTACATCATTCACCGTTCTATTAACTGTCATCTCCGTTTCCAGTGCATCCCAGAAACGAATTTAATCGACCATGTTTGCATACTGCTTAATTTTTTAGTTTTTCGTCTGCTTTTTCTCAATTTTATATCCAGTGAGACTAACAACGAAAACATTTTACACAAATGATTTCACATATTCTTTTTTTTTTGCTTTGATAGAAAATAAAAATAAGTCTTAAAAATAAAGAAGCAAAAAACAAAAGAAAATATAATCCTTTTTTCCATCCATGAAGAAGTGAAATTACTTTTGAAATTTTTTTTAATAATTCTCCATTATTGTATTTATCTAATATTTTAGTTTGTCGGAATTTTTTTTCTGAAACATTGTGTCACACATTAATCTCTGACACACTTCATATATTTTAAACTTCAATAATATTTGACTAATTGATTCACCTTTATTGATTTTCTGAAACAATGGCTCACACATTTTTGTCGTTTAAATCTTTAATAACATTTTGACTAATTCGTGTTATATCCGCGCACGTTAACGGTGTTAAAAAAAAATTCTAGAAAAGATATTCATTGTGCCTAGTCAATTATTATTATTATTATTATTATTATTATTATTATTATTATTATTATTATTCCTTTGATTTGCTGTTGTATACACATTTCCTTCCGGTTCCCAACCAGAGGTCTAAGGTCACAAATGGATTCATAACATTTTTCACTGATCATTTTTTGCCATAAATAAATAAATAAAGTCGCACGCATTTTAACATAGATGGAGCCTTTCGTAATATATGAGCTGTATTGTGTGTACAATTTTTAGCATTTCTTTAAGGCACGGGCTACCAGGATTCCCTTCAGGGACTATATGGGAACCTTTTCCAATTAATCCAAGGGATCCAACTACAACTGGAATTAATGATGTCCTCATGTGACACATTTTTTTTAGGTTTCCATTTCCAGATCCTTGTATTTGATAGATTTTTTTTCTTCAAAGCTACATTAAAATCTCCAGGGACCCCCAATTTTAATAACAATTGTTATGACATTGTTTCTCCTGTGTTCTTTGATCATTATGTCTGGGAGATTAGTTTTCATTTTCTTATCTGTGGTTATTGTAAAGTTCCATAAAAATATTCCTATCTCTTAAACTGGTCTGGGTGATGTTCATATCAGTTATTATTATTATTATTTTTATTTTCTTTGATTTCTGGCGTTTCCACATTTCTTTCCGTGTCCCGCCCAGGGACCTAAGGTTAGAAATGGCATCATGACACTTTCCACTGACAAAAAAAATTAAATTACATAGATAAAGCCCTTCGTAAGGTGTGGGCTGTACTTGTCAGAACAATTTTTTGTATTGCCTTGAGGCATGGACTTCCAGGAATCCCTTCAATTAGTCTACTGCAATCTTTTCCAACCAGTCCTAGGGCTCCAACTACAACAGGGATTGTTGATGTTTCCTTATGCCACATTTTCGAGATTTCTATTTCAAGGTCCTTGTACTTTGACAACTTTTTGGATATCTTCAAAGATACATTGCCGTCAGCAGGGACTGCCATATCAATAAGGAGGCATCATTTTTGTTTGTGGTCTTTAATAACAATATCTGGCCGGTTGGCCTTGATTGTTCTGTCAGTGTGTATTGTGTAATTCCATAGAATTGTAACAGGTCCTATCTCCGTAACCGGGTCTGGTTGGTGTTCATACCAGTTTCTTTCAGTTTCCTTCCCGTAGAAGTTGCAGATTTTCCAGTGCAGATATTGGCCCACTCTGTTATGTCGGGTTTTATATTCAGTGGGTGCCAACACCGTACAACATGATACAAGATGATCAATCGTTTCTGGATATTTATCACAGAATCTGCATTTTGGGCTGACACAATGTTTTAATATATGTGCTTGATAATTCCTAGTTAGCAAGCATTGGTCCTGCGCAGCAAGGATTATTATTATTATTATTATTATTATTATTATTATTATTATTATTTCTTTTGATTTCTGGTGTGTACTCATTTCTTTCCGAGTCCCACACCGAGACCTAACGCCAGAAATGTCACCATGACATTTTACACTGAGCAATTTAAAACAAATATACACATATTTTACATAAATAAAGCCATTGGCAAGGTGTGGACTGTACTTGTAAGAGCAACTTTTTATATTTCTTTAAGGCATGGACTTCCAGGAATCCATTCAATAAGTCTACTGGAATCATTTCCAATCAATCCGACGACTCCAATTATAACAGGGATTGTTGATGTTTCCCATCTGCCACATTTTTGCTATTATTATTATTATTATTATTATTATTATTATTATTCGTTTGTTTTCTGGTGTGTACTCATTTATTTCCGGGTCCCGATCAGAGATCTAAGGTCAGAAATGGCGTCATGAGATTTTCCTCTGAGCAGATTTGAAAAAAAAAACATATTTTACATAGATATAGCTCTTCGTAAGGTGTGGCCTGTACTTGTGAGCACAACATTTTGTATTTCTTTAAGGAATGGGCTACCAGGGATTCCTTCAAAGTGTCTAGTGGAATCTTTTCCAATCAAGGCTTCCAGTTGCAGCTGCGTCTCGGCTGCCAAACCGACTCTCGCAGTTCCTATTTATGAGAGGAGGAAGAGTTCATTCTACTGTAGGAGGATTTACCACAACAGGTATAACGATTTGAAATGTTTTAAGCCCTGTTGAAAGCATCATATTGGAAAAGATAATTGATGTTTTAAAATCCAAAATGTTTACGGAGCACTTCGCCGTGGTGTAATCGTTAACAAGCTTGGCTCGCTATATTATTACGGCTGAGTAGTGAGTTCGAGCCGAAATACGTGCTCCGTGATTTCAGCCTTGTACCACAAAATCATCAAAATAACAAACTGTTCATATACCATCAATCAATCTATCACAATACCCAGTTATAAATTGTACTAGGCCAGAACAAACGCTTCTAGGCCAGAATATGCTTCCTACATTTTCCCATGTAATTAGATCTATATTATTGGAAATAGCCTAGAATATTATCGATCATGTATTATCACACATCCACAGATATTTCTTTTGTGAATTCTACAGCCCTCCGTATTATTCCCATTCAGTAGTTTGCGCTTTAGTAGGTCTAACGTCTGGATGCTTATCGATTTTACTTCACCGTTAACTGATTCCTGTTTAATGAGTTCAATATCAGCCATTATTACCTGTTTTGGATTGGAGCTCTCAAACTAACATTCTAGTTAAGAAAAGAGCAATCAAATGTTTCTGAATTGGTTTCCAGGGATTATTCTGTGTATATTTAAGGAAGATGGGGTTATGGATATAAAATATTTATTAAAAAAAATAGTTTGAACAAAGTAACTAGAAACAATTTTTTTTGCTACCCTCTGCCAGGCAGAATGATGGAGTAAGCATTGCCTCCAACCATCGCCAGTGAGACACGTTGCAAGAGCCACTCCGTTTCGTGGGACTCGTCCCTTAATCGAGACGCCATCGCGCCAGTCCTCCGAAGGAACGCCATCGAACGAGGGCCAATAAAAAGAAAAAGAAGGAAAAGAAAAAAAAAAGAAAGAAAAAAAATGGTTACTGATATCATTAGAAATAAAGTACGTATAAACTGGCCTGGTGAGTGCTGTTAAGAAAAAGTTATTTTCTACGCCAACGTATGAAGTAGGTTAGCTATAAAGCACGTACATAGTATCGACACATCATCATCATTCGTTTGTATTCCATTGGTACGGAGGAATTTCCACACGTAAAACGGCTTCCCCGGAACTATTATATTGAGGAAAAGGCTCTCAAGAGGATACTTGCCCTATCACAAGGACCTAAGCATCAACAAGTCTATGACAATCGCTTAGCTTTCTTAGAACTCTCCATAAAATACTTTTCTTAATTCCTTCATTTAAGACATTGCAAAAACTTCATAAAGGTCGTTACTACATTGATTAGCTTTTAGGTTTGGTGTTGGGTGAATAAAATAAAAAAAATGTATCCAAATATGCTATTTTGTTTATTTGCTGATTCAGTCTGCCTTTCCATGTCTCATTTTTGTATTTTGGCTCATGTCTATTTCTCTCTGAACGTCATACTACCGCAAACAAGAAACATTGTACCGAAGCTATTAAATGTTACATTTTTTATTGTAATTTATTGATGTCTGATAGTAACAAAATGTATAATGAAAACAAAGCCGAATATGAGGAGTAGAATAGCTCGGAGCTGAGGAAGATCTTTTTGTATCTTTACCTATGATCCAGTCATGGTCTGTATGTTTTGTTATTCATTAGGCATTACAGAAAAATACATATGATCTTACCGATTTATCTGCTTAGTTGACAGACTTTCCATTTTTTTTTCTTGGCTGTCTGAAAGGAAAGGTTATAGAAAAATAATTATTATTCTCTTTGGATATTGATAAGAGAACCAACATCATTGTCGTGTATATTAACCATTTTGTCTTTCTGAAAACTTCTCTTTGAAAGGAATAATATCAATAAACAACACATACACTCACATATATATATATATGCAGAAACATATACATACATTTTATAATATATATATATATATATATATATATATATATATATATATATATATATATATATATATATATTCACACACAGACACACATATATATAAGGTATAATATATAATTTTTTAAAAATCACATTATAAACAAAAACGTTTTGATTTATCTCTTCTCTTCAAGGTATACACTATTCTCTCGTTGGAACAAACTGTAACCTCTCCTTTATATACATATATATATATATATATATATATATATATATATATATATATATATATATATATATATATATATATATATACATATATATATATATATATATATATATGTATATATATATATATATATATATATATATATATATATATATATATACGTATACATATATATATATATATATATCTATATATATATATATATATTTATATATATGCATACACGTATTAACATATCTATAAATATAAATACACAGACAGACACACACATTATATATATATATATATATATATATATATATATAGTCTTAAGGAGTGCTATATTTATGGGATAAAGTGCTCAATATCAGAGATAGAGCGTGAGTAAAGATAAAAGTGAACATTGATGTCGACACTTAGAGGCGACAGGCTGTTTCTCGCTTTAGACGCAATCGTAAGGCCACCCTGCTATATATATATATATATATATATATATATATATATATATATATATATATATATATATATATATATATGTATTAGCATGCATTTAAATATAGATCCACACAGATTTTTATTTTGTAGTTATGATTGGAATAGAAATATATTAGGTTGTTTTCGTAACTGGATTTAAGTTGTTTCTGCCACGTGTAGCTTGATATCTAGAAAGGTTAAGGCATTGTGTTCAATTATTTAACACTATTTACAATATTCGGACTGTTGTCTACATCTTTTTTGTCATGTTCACGACTTTTGGGGCGTTGTACGCTGCAGCTTTCTTCAGGTGATTTGGAGTTTCGAGCTGAACCCCCTTATTTCGTCCAGTGGTGTAGGTTCAACCTACCTGAAGAAATATCGTGAATATGACAACAGTGGTGAGGACAGACATCTGAACAATGACAATATCGGAAATTTCATTGTGCGTTCGACTTTGTTTAGATGATCTACTACGACAGGGATATCAGTATTACAAGGATATATAAATAGAGCATCATCGATATAACGAAAGTATGCTGATTATTTGGGTAAAATATTTTGGAAAGAACCGGATTCGAGAAATTCTGCGAAGATACATGTCATTACTCTGAGAGGCGATCCCATTGGTAATCCAAACATTTGTATGCAACAATCATTATTAAATAAGATATTGTACTCATAGGTGATGCGGCTATAGGTAATACCTAGAAATATATGGACATATATATATATATATTTATACATGTGTGTGTATATATATATATATATATATATATATAATGTACATATATTTATAGGTGGCTGATCAAATATATATGTAAATATATATATATATATATATATATATAGCGTATTTTTTATATATATATATATATATATATATAGTATATTTGTTTATATATATATATCTAATGCATATTTGTTTCTATATATATAAAGCATATTTGTTTATATATATATATATATATATATATATATATATATATAGCATATTAGTTTATATATATATAAAGCATATATATATATATATATATATATAAAGCATATTTGTTTATATATATATAAAGCATATTTGTTTTATATATATATATAAAAGCATATTTGTTTTATATATATAAAGAATATTTGTTTATATACATATAAAGCATATTTGTTTTATATATATATATATAAAAGCATATTTGTTTATATATATATATATATAAAGCATATTTCTTTATATATATATATAAAGCATATTTCTTTATATATATATATATATATATATATATATATAAGCATATTTTTATATATATATATATATATATATATATATATATAAAGCATATTTCTTATATATATATATATATAAAGCATATTTTTTTATATATATATATTAAGCATATTTTTTATATATATATTTGATTGAATGATCTAGATATGTATATTTATTTCTATTTTGATCTTTTCAAATTCATGGATGAATTTCTTGGTGCTGTTACAAGCTGAGTAAGAAAGACGAAGCATTTTGTTTATTTCTTTTACTTTCCCCAGGTTCTTTCAATCTCATCCAATATCATCTTCAGGAGTCAAGTGCTAAGACAAATTTAATCTAATTGAGAGTTTGTCAATGCGCATGAAACGCGCTCCTTTAGGAGTCAATTAACTTTAAGAATATGTAGCCGAGAAAAAAACAAGTTCAATTTTTTTATTATTAATGTTTGAAAAATACTCAGCCTTCAATTTAGAAAAAAATATACAATTTGAACATCTCACAACATTGCTTTTATAGACATTATAAACATTGTTGCTATACTCAGAATTCATTTTATTTAGTGTTGATTCCATTTTTTATACAGAGCGCTCCATGAATTTGGCGTTTTTTGTTATTTTTATTTTCATGATGGGGTATGCTTGTAATGTCAATTAATATTTCTCTAAACCGTAAATGTGGACAAGAATGTTCTTTTAAATGTTGTGCAATAGAATTTGAACCCGACGTGTGTAAATAAGCTTTCTTGATAGCGTTGTCACCGTGAAACCAACATATATATTTACGTTATTGTCAGAGATCCAATCTTTGAAAGGACATTTAAATTGATATACAGTATAACCCAGATATAAGAGAGTTGTCGGGACCGGAGAAGAAGTCTCTTATATCCGGGTTTCCCTTATATCCGTGTTTGGTCTATTTTATATACATTAACACAGGCTCTAATTTGGGACCAGAGAAAATCTCTCTTATATCCGGGTTTCTCTTATATCCGGGTCTCTTATATCCGGGTTTCACTGTATAATGTTGGTCATTAGTTGACGGAGAAGGGTTAATGCGGAGGATTAAGTTGGTTGTATTAAATGTAGTATAGTATATAGTTTTATTGTTTTACTGGTATCAGTTGAGGATATATTAGTACTCATGTGTTTAGTAGGATCGTTTTCATGTAGTTTATAGTTATAGTGTATTTGATTGCGGTATGGTAAGTTGATATGTTTAGGGTCATTTACAGAAGTATTATAATCTTTTTGGTTTATGTTAATATTTCTAATATCTCGTCTCATTTGCTCATCAACAATGTAATTAGAAAGTTATTATTAATGAGAGTATTTTTTTAATGTTTTTTTTTCTGTGTAGAAATTTTTTCGTGGAAGAGTTAACTTTTACACAGTTTATTGAATTTTGTATAATCCCTGTTTTAAAGATTTTTTTCTGTAGAGGCAGTAAATATACTGTTATTGGTGGCTATCAATATATCAATAAAAAGAATTCTGTTGTTATTGTTAAGTTCGTATATGGACTTAAAAACGAAGCATTTTTTGGAAGTTTTTTTTTTGTATTTCATGTATTTTGTCTATTTATTTAACTAAAATGAGAATAGCGTCTACTTTTCTTAGGTACATGGCGGATTTTTAGTGGTATTAAATATCTTACTTGCAAGGTTAGCCATGTAGAAGTTACTAAATGTTGGTCCTAGAATTGAACCCATGATAACGCCAACACTTTGTAAGTATATATTATTTTGATTATCATAAAAGGGAACCTCAGTAGCACAAATGAAGAGTAGTTTCTGGAATGTTTTAAATTAAATTTCCTAATGGAAGGAAAGATGGTTTGTTGTAAAATATTCTTTATAATTATATCAATTGTTTCTCTAACTGGGACATTGATAAATAAAATTTCAACATCAAGTGAGGCTATGTTTTCATTATTACATTTTTTTGTTTTTAAGATTTTGATTAGTACGTGAATTGATATAATGCTGTATTTATTAGGTTTGTATGGTATAACGAGGTGGTTAATTATTTTGGTTAACAGATAAACCGAAGTGGTTATTTAGGATATGATAGGACGGAGAGGGAAGTTAGGTTTATGTCTTTTTATTATTCCATACATGTGGCTCGGATTGAGGAATCGTAGAGCCGAGTTCGAATTCCAGTTAAATCCATTACATTCACTTTCCTTGGGAAAAGGCATGAATCCTCCTCTTCTCCCTCAAACTATCGGTAAATAACTGGACAGACCGGATTTTATAGCTTTGAATGGCAACTGGTCTACCGTAGAAAGAAATGCCAAGCTACTGCGGAAAAAAAAAATCTGTCTCGTCAGTCGTGTATCGAAGGATACATGATCGCCTAAGCGTATATCACGCATGGTACATAACTGACAGACTGGTTTTGATAGTTCTATACAGGTATCCTGGTTTGTAGTCACTATTAGTGTCTTTATTGATACTATAGAAGGTACGTGTAACGGCGAGTAGTGTTGCAGTTGGGTTCGGCTTGCCTAATTTAAATTCCGATCGTTTCTGTTCAGTTTCAATCAAATACACTTGGGAAAGTATGTAGCCATCATTCCTCATGTTATGGTGACCTATCTACATTAGAATGAACTCTTCCTCCTCTCATAAATACTAACCTGCGAGACTTCTTAAGCGGGTAGTTGGACTGTGTAAAACTTCTGTCGAACTCTCTGCTTTGGCAGAGAGGAACCCGAACGAAGCTTTACCGAAGAGCAAAGTTTCGCCCGGGGAGGTAGACAGATCCCGAACCCGCTTATGCGTGTTCTAAGGGAATATTTTTGGCCGAGCCTACTGTCTCGGGGAACCCCACGTTAAACTCGGCCTTGTGCCACATACATTCCTCGTGGGGGTAATGTTAAATATCGGCAGTTGGACTGTGTACGACTTCTGTCGAACACTCTGCTTTGGCAGAGAGGAACCCAAACGTTTTATTTTCTTTTTTCCCAGTCTTTCTTAATTACTTTTGTCTTTTATTTTAATATTCTTCTCGCCTTACTATTCTCTCTTGCTTTTCTCACAGGTCAACTTTGAGTTGCGATGTCGAGTTGTTGCTTGTATTATATGTCTGTTTGCTTGAGATTTCTGTATAGATGACGTGTAGGCGACACATTTCAGAGGTGGCATGATAATTTAACTGTTACTCGCCAGACTTGCAAATTTTGTGAAAATAAGAAGAGCCTTATATATATATATATATATATATATATATATATATATATATATATATATATATATATATATATATATATATATCAATAATGCTCTGATTATTGATGCATATAGATATATATATGTGTGTGCGTGTGTGTGTGTGTCAATTTACCTTATAATATATATTGCTAAATTTAAACAACAATGTGTTAATGTTTTATCGTCTTTGACCAAGCCTTTTATATGAAGAACTTATGCTAAAACTTTGCAAAAATAGAATAATACATTAAACAGAAGTTTTGTCTAACAATCTGAGCAAAACAAAAAACGAAATATATTTTATAGGATTGAATTTTGTTTTAATTCTTTCGTATGTGAGAATGTATATTGGAACTGTTTAATGGTATAGCAACTAATTTATGGGTCATCATTGAATGATGAGATTTAATTTGGGCTTTGAAATAATAAAATAATGCCATATGTTATTCTGCTTTCACAGTTGAATACTTTTCGATGATACTCAGCTTTGTATATATATATATATATATATATATATATATATATATATATATATATAAAGAAATATAGTCTTTAGGTGTGCTATATTTATGGGATAAAGTGCTCAATATCAGAGATAGAGCATTGTGTAAAAGTGGCCTGACGATTGCATATAGCATGAAACAGACTGTCGCCTCTAAGTGTTGACTTCTATGCTCACTTTTATATATATATATATATATATATATATATATATATATATATATATATATATATATGTTTGTGTAGACATAATTCCACAGGTGTTTTATGTGTTTTATATTGTAGTTTCGCTGAAGTTATATTTTGGAATACAGTTTGATTTCTATAATAAATTTCAATATATTATATGCATTAATGTCTTGAAAGATTTCTTTTTTGTTTGTTGCTTAGTAATATTTTAAGCGGATTTCGCTGAAGTCGCTACAATTTGTTAATATGTTTAATGCGCATCGTTCATGGCAAACCGTGTAGTGGTTTTCGTTATAAAATACAAGGCTGTGCTATTGTGAAGTGTCCAGCATGTCTGTCTGGATATTATTCATTTTTCCTTGTTTTTAGCTTTTGATTCCACTCTTCTACATAATTCCTTAACTGAAGGGAGAATAGGTGTACTCATTCCTTTCCCAAAATATTTGCTCGTAAGTGACTATAAAAAAACCCAATGGGAATTGGAACTCTTATTTCCGAATAACAATTTCGAGCCATCATATTCCGCACGAGCTTACAGAACCTGATGTTTCCGAGCGGTCGCCAATCTAGGTACTGACCAGGCTCGACGTTGCTTAACGTCGGTGATCGTACGTGAACCGGTGTTGCAACCTAATATGGCTGTGATCCCCTAACTTATCAGTTTAAGTCATAGAAAGTGGTAAGGCATAGACAATACAATTTGGAAAACATTTATTTTGAATACTGTCACCGTTCAATCGGTGCAATGATATACATGGATTTTATTTAAATAAGATCTGCATTAGAGCGACAAAAACGTCATTTATCTTCATCATATGAAAGATTTTAATCATTTCAAACCCACTATATATTTCTTTATCTCTTCAATTTCAAACCCACTATATATTTCTTTATCTCTTCAATTTCAAACCCACTATATATTTCTCTATCTCTTTAATTTCAAACCTACTATACATTTCCTTATCTCTTTAATTTCAAACCCACTATATAATTCTTTATCTCTTCAACGTTTTCTTATGCCATATTGTTTCAGCAGCTGTTTAGTAACAACTGGTAGCGTTCGTGTGTATAATTCTTGAGTGTTTGTGTATCCTAATTCTAGTTGGCCTACCATGAATGCTGCGAGACAAATCAAATAGACCTATTTAACAAATAAAAAAACAAACAACACAACAATTAAAAAAAATACCAAAATTGACTTTAATCTTCTATTTTTCATTTCTGATGAAGCTTAATTAAAAGCGAAACATGTTAAATTTAAAACGTTCCTTATCCAAACGTTCTGTCAAACTTTACTCCAGATTGGATTAATATATATATATATATATATATATATATATATATATATATATATATATATATATATATCGTGGACTCTCCGTCCTATTAGATGTATGAAGATGAAGCAGCCCAGTTTCTATTATCCGACAGCCAAATACCAGCACATATGATTTGATTATAGTGGTGAAGTCTTTGTACAGAACCACCCTGAATACAGAGATCTGTTACACTACGTGCCACAGGTCCCCAAACGACCCTCCACAGGTTTGAATTCAGAGTTTTCCTACTCCTAGGCAACGTACCATGTAAGGCTGTAGAACCCAGTCTATCCTGCTACTTACCCATAGCAGGATGGGTAAAAAAAATTAATACCTTTCGTAATGGTTTTAGCAAGTAAGTCAATTCGAACTCGTCTACGATCCGCTATCCAATACTCCACCGTGCCTCATACACACACACAAAAATATATATATATATATATATATATATATATATATATATATATATATATAAGGAAGCTTGATAACTGATCAGTGACTGAAGCCGAGATGCCAGGTTAGGGCCGATGACGTTGCAGATTTTATTTGTATTTTGTCGAAAATTACATACCGGAAGCACAAGACAAGATCCAACGACAATCACCCCACAATTAACTCGCGTCTTAATATCTTGCAATGTTATTACCTGCCAATCACATTCGGAAATGTTAGCCTAGTGTGGTACAAGGCCATAGAGATTCTGCATCCATGTATTTAGAAAGTACGACTAATAGTGAACCTGACTAAAGCGCGAATTATTACCGCACGTACGGGGCGTGAATATCAATTTGTATTTACTGAAATTATCACATTCTTTAAATTGTTCGGACTGTTGCCTTCATTTTTCTTGCCATTTTCACGACGTTTCGACCATTGTACGCTCCAACATTCTTCAGTAAAGCAAAAGGTTAGGAAGGTAACTACCATCATTACTAGAAAGAGAGAAATCAATTAATACATTTGAGAAACATATATGCACGTGCAAATTAATTGAAACGAAACAAATAATTCCGTGATTTAATTTTTCATAATTTTCCCAGTGGAACATGAGCGACTGTACATGTTAGTACTTGGTATGTATTTTCCACGAAATCGTTCCTTGCATATAAATAACATATTCTCGATTAGATCTAAATCAGGAGAGTCTCTATGGTACTTTCATTTGCTCACTGGTAAGGTTTGCCAGTGCGTTCGTGTAGTCTTACAATTTTCGTAAGCCCCCTTACAGTAACGTCCAACGCGGACAATGACCGTAGGGCAACTAATCGACAGTCGAGACAATAGTGCCTGGGCGTGATAAAAATCTGATGTAATCACAGATGACGCAATATTTTTCAATGGCCGTTGAACAACTAATCGACAGTCGAGACAATAGTGTCTGAGCGTGATAAAAATCTGATGTAATCACGAATGTCGCAATAATTTTCAATGGCCGAAAGCACATCTCATCGTCAGTCGAGAGAATAATGTCTGGGCGTGATAAAAATCTGGTGCAATCACGGATGGTGCCATATTTTTCAATGGCTCTAGGACAACTAATTGACAGTCGTGACAATAGTGTCTGTCGTGATAAAAATCTCATGCAATCACGGATGTCGCCATATTTTTCAAGGCCAAACAATTTTCATCATACACCCCGAATATATATTCATATAACTGCACACCACTGCAAATGACCTAATATTAGGGGAAACTAGAAATCGAGTACACCCTGTCACTCCAGTGGGTCTAAAAGTGACCGTATAGTGAAAGACAGGAGACTAAATCGTTTTTTTTTTTTTTCAATTAATTTACACAATGGTGTATTTTTTAATAACTGTTTTAAGGGAAATATCTAAAAAAATTCAACCGGTTTTAACGATTTATTTTGGGTTAAAGATTGCTGAATATTTCCTGTGTTATAATCATCTCCACAGAAACTTCAGATTCACTGTAGTACTCATGTTTTCAAACAAGCGTCGATATGAAATTTCAACTTAGGAAGATTCTTTTAATTGCTTTTGTGTTCATCGCCAGAAGCAATGTGCAGTCGCCTAAAAATATTTTATTAATATTGCCCAACTATAAATAAACTTTACCAATGCTCTTTGCCTATAAACCACGACATGTACTTAAACAGCCGTTTCATACCTCATTTAACAAAAGAGTTGCTTCGTCTTTGATGTTATTAATCTACTGACGCCATTTTTTATCTGTTGTTTCTTTTTCTTCGTCTATCCTCTTCTTTTTATTACCCATATACAAATCATGTCGTATCCTTTTCTGGACGCCATTGTCTATATACGGATCAAAATTAATCTAGGCATTGATCTACACGTTTATGAATGGATTCGTAAATGTGTAGAATTAACAAGGTGCCTAGAACCCCAATCATCAACTCAATAACATCTGTACATTTATTCATTCATTTATCCAGTTAGTGAATTTTCGCGCCCTGGGATCACCAATGCCCGCCATCTTATAATTTTTGTTCAGGCTGACATCCAAGAAAGAATAGTGAAATTGCTTGCCGGTTCCTTTTGCACTGATTTGGTTGAGGTTACCCGTCTCTTCTTTCACAGGTTAAAGAGGAAAGACCTGCAAGGCATCAGGTAGTTTAAATAAGACCTTTCCTTTAGACTGGAGATGGTATATCGAGGCTGTCAACTACCAAAACTAAACGACTATATAGCCCCCTCTCGGTTGTACCGATAAACTCCAGAGAATTACAGGGAAATATATTTGATGGGGTGTTGACTACAGCAGATTCCAGAATTTTGTCGGTGTTGTCAGTCAACTGCCCTCGGGGATCCACTCCTGATTTTCTGTCTAGATTTGATTTTCTCTGTTCGGTGAATATGGCAGCATGTCAGCGGAGGTTTAAAGTCAGAGTATTCCTTTCCCTAGATGAATGGACTTCCTGGGATGTCAAGCTCCATCTCCCTGGAAATACATCTGTAAAATCATTATTAAATCAACTTGAGTTCAATAGAACTTTCTAGATAAAGTTATACCACAACCTATCTGTCTTTGCTTTTAAACAATCTCAATCAGACAGAGACAAGTTTACATCTAAATTCTGAATATTTCGAGCATGCCGAATATAACAATACATTCTGTACGTGAAGTTACTTTGGTTAATTCAATGGCATATCATCTGTTGCCGAGTTGTTTAATGTCGAATATACATTGTACTCGCAATATAACGCATCTTTGACCGGGTCTTTCATTACTGGAAATTTTGCCGTTCAATTGGAGCAGTTTAAGTTTAAGTCAGCCCACACGAAAATTAATATTAGTTAAAACATTTGAGTGGAACTGCGGCACATCCCAAAATGGTGGGATTAACAATTTGAATGTGGGGTGGTACTGAAAAAGGCCGTTTTTGCTTTCTCAATATTGCAAGGAAGGAACCTCTTCTATGGACCGTCATATCAATAATATACAATAATTTTTATTTAAAATATATTTTTTATAATTCTAATAATCTTTTTCGTTAGATTTGAACTCTCTAATTTGATTGTACGTTGTTTTTACAGGCATTAAATTTTGCCTTTGGTTTTTGCGTAAAGTGGAAAAAATCATTTTTTTTTTCGATTTTTCACCTTCAAGGTTGTAATTTTTCCAGGCCTTAAATCCGGCACTGAAGAATTATCTATCAAACGAAAAAAAATCATCGAAATCGGATGAAAACTGGAAACGCATAAACAATCCGATCACACACACACAAATACATACATTCACACACACATTTTGAGAATTATCGATATAGATAGGAGAAAAAAATCACAATGAATCGATATACAGATAGACACAGCAAATCGATAACCTAAATTCTGAGCATTTCGAGGATAGCGAAAATAATAAAACATTCTGCACGTGAAGTTACGTTGGTTAATTCAGTGGCGTATCGTCTGTTGTTCAGTTATTTAATGTCGAATATAAATTTGTAAGAGAAAAATCATAATGAATCGATGTATAGTTCGACATAGCAAATCGACAACCTAAAACTTCGTGTCAAGTTTTTAAATATCTTCTGCAGATCGCAACTTTCATATATGTGTCAGGCATGGCGCCGATCACGACCAAAAATATCTAAACTATCAGCTGTTTGCAACCGCTTTCTCAAGTCAATGGTTAAAAGTATCTTTGACTAAACGAAACGAATGATGGTACTGTCTCTGGAGAATGACAAACATAGAACTGTGCCAAAATAAGAGAAACCACATCGCATGAGGACTTTTAGTAACATTAACAGCTAAAATGTAGAGCGTATGGAAAATAATCACATGATCAAGATATCAGCGTTGCACAGTATTTCAAACAAAAGGTTCGGTAAAAAAAGTCGCATCAATATTGAAGAAAGCGATAAGAGTTAGTAAACATGGGTAACCTATTTTACTGGACATTTATTTTATTTAAGAGATTTTCTGAATTTCAGCTGATAGTAGCATTTCCTGGTCTGTTAAAGAATGCCGAATGTTAACTTATGAAGAACTTATATAAGTAAATGTCTAATAATAGCATTACAATTTCAATATGTCACCTAAAATCGACATTGATGTAATCAGCACTCGTGAGTTACAAAAAGTAAGATATTGGTTTGATTTACACTTTAATCTGAAAATAGAAACAGGTCTGGTGTGCACCATTCGAAAGTGTATACAAAGGCCAGGATAAGAGTCGAATGAAAATCTTGATAGATTTCTTTTAGTTAAATGATTTCGAAAGAAAGACGGCGTCCTTTTACGGGTGATCATACCCATTTGCAGCAGATGCCGTCAGCATTTTCTAATCCACGCCTACAGTGAATTTCTGAGGGCAAGAAGAACAAGTATGATAATTTTTTCTTGAATCTTTGGAGACATATCTATCTATATATCTATATAGTAATGATACAATATGGTAATCCGTATGGAATTTCCAGGGGGAGATAGATTCAGGGAGAACTCTATGACAAAAAGACGGAGGAAAATTAATATTAATTAGAGAATATCAAACAATTAAAATTCCATGAGTAATAATCCTTGTCTGTAGGTCTTGAATATTGAGAGCTGCTTTTTTAGAGCTCTCATGATATATAAATTATTACCTATGGGATTTTAAGTGTTTGATATTCTTTAATTAACACACACACACACACACACAAACACACACACACACATAATATATATATATATATATATATATATATATATATATATATATATATATATATATATATATATATATATATAAGAGGGAGAGGAAGAGGGAGTGTGAGGGTACCATTAAGTAGCGTGTTATGGTTGGAATTGCCATTTAACAGCATCAGTTATGTTCCACGCTGGCACAAATTTACAAGAAATTTGTACAAATATGTCAGACTTTATCATACCACTCTGTTAATATATTTCCATGTGTGCTTACGTTACATACATATGCCACAACTTCCACTAAGATATCATTAACCAATTTTAAGATCAATGGTGCAGTATCAGGATGATAATGATTAGAAATAATTTTCTTTGTGCAGGTCTCATATTTGGAGCCTTTGCTGAGTGATCTCTCAAAACAAAATATTAAAATAAAGCCTCATTATTTACATATGATTACGTTAATATTTTAACACGATATTATCACAACATCAATATTGTAGAGTTTGGATTCGACAATCTTTAAACAATTATTTAGTGATTATATTTTGCTCATAACGATGTTCGTATTTCGTAATGATATTTGTGCTTTAGTGTTGACATCTAGCATAAGTTAAACACCATTTTAAACGTATTTCTCTATCAATCGTAAAACAAGAATGCCAAATAGCGCGTTTGGCTGTTATTTGTACAGATATCCCTCGGGCGTGCGTAAATTACACCCGAAAAACTATCTCCTGGAAGTCACTTTTTAATAACGTATCATAACAGGCAAAGATTCCTGAGTTGCAGTCCAACGGTGGGTGTTCGAAACTATGGCAATACCAAAGTTTATCCGATACGGGAAATCATTTTTGTAAACAGCAGAGTGTTATTAAGTAGTAAAAAAAAAAATAATTCCATTAAATTTTTGTATAATTAAAACAAAATCTCTAACGACGGAAGAATGTTTATTATTCATAAATCAGGTTTCAATCATTTTACTCTGATTTTGTTTATTTTTAATATGATATTAAACATTGTTTTTAATACCTTTTGTTTAAATGTATAAAAATGTCGCTAATGGATTTGTTTTCGATCAGTGACTTATTAACACAACAAAAATAAATACTACTAATGCTACTTCTAATAATAATATTACTACTAATAATAATGATGATATCTGGCGGTCTATTCACGAAATGATGTTTGCAACTATTATCAGAGTGACAGCTTCATCTACTGTTGGTATAGAGTGATGCTTAAATAATAATAGAGAAATAAGTTCAGTCCTCACGGAAGCCTATGCTTTTGTTATATTGCAGTAAATGAAAAGTATTTTTCTTTGTTAGTATGTAAATAATATTGTAGGAACTTTGCAAAATAACTTAATCATGTGAAAATGTTTTTCTTAAATGTTACGATAATGGCTCTCCCTAATGTCCACTATTTTGTTGTTTTTCATAACTTTTGACATTTTTCTCAAATATATTTGTCCTTATTCCCTCATACAACCACGCAACATCGTAAAGGTACCCTCCTGATTCTCTTGAGTTCATTATGTCCCCTTTTTGCTATTATTCCGTCCCAGAATGACAAGATTCTCTTTCTTCCTACTAATACCAATTTCTTTGTAATTCTATTTTCTTAAAAATTCTAAATAGTTCGCATGTAGTGTCCGCGATTATATGGCCGCGTGGCTGAGTGGTTAGAACGTTCGCCTTTTGATCAAGCGACCCGGGTTCAAATCTCACCATAGTCCTGATATCGCCGGAATGGATTTCTACTTTGTAAAGTGACGGGTAGACGGAACCCTTGCTGTGCTAGCATAAAAGCCACAAGTCATCGTTTGAGCTGGCCTTGTTCAAATTGTTGATCACGCTAGATAACACGCTGTCTCCCAGAAAACTGTAACTAACGTCAGTATAAACCATAAAGTGTTGAGCAAACACAAATGAGCGAACGTCTGCAACAGGGATTGGCTAGCCACCCTAATAGACGGGTATCCTCGAATACGAGTTGCCAGCTATTATTATTACGGTTTGTGTTATTCGCCGAATTCCATACGAGAATCAAATTTCTATTGCATCAAGTGGCAACTGTTTTATTGTAGATTAGATGTTACACAATTTACGTATTCTTTTATTTGTTTCTCTTCTTTAATACTGGAAGGAAACCTTTTCTTTCCCTGTACATTTTCGGCGTTTGTATCATATTTCTGTCGTCTATTACGACACTATGTTGATTGAATTTTGCTTTCCCAATATGTATTGAGATATCTTAGGTTGCCTCTTTTTCTAGCATTCGCTTTAAATGATCTGGTTGAGTTCTCCTGCTACGTGATTGTTTGTTGGTGTCACAATATTCACAAATGCGCTTATTCATTGTTCAATATAACCTCATCCTCAACAGATCATTAATCCGAAGCATAAAAGCAGATTTATGAAACCGTTTAAATGATGTGTTAATAGATTTGCCTTGTTAAAAATAAGGAATATAATATCATGCATTATAGCTTTACAATTGTTTTTTTTTAGATGTAATACAGACGGAAAACAGGCGTTTTGATGGAACAATTCCATAACATATTCACTGAAATGAAAAAGAAATTATCAGTTGGATCGTTTTTTTTTTTAATTTATTTTTTTATTTTTTCCATTCTTTCTGCATCATTTCCGTTCGATTCATTGCGAATAATTGATGGATTTTCTCTCCACTTTTGAAAGACCGTTTTGTTTGTTTGTTTGTTTGTTTTTGTTTTTTTTTTTTGTTTTTTTGTTTTTTGCTTACATAATGCTTAAACTTCGGGGACGATTTCATTTTTAATTGTTTTCACTTTTTTTCTCTTTATTTTTTTTTCCATAATGCTGGAAACATTTCACGATATATGTGTGCATCAATTAAAATCGATAATACATAATAAAAAATGTACTAACAAATACAGACGTGTTTTTTTTATGGATAATTACATATGTGGCTGTGTAGATAGGCAGAAAGTGTGATCTCTGCAGGCGTGGTTCTATCGTTTCTGTTTGTTTTTTTTATTCTTTCAAATATGAAGAAAGTTAATTCTATATAAGAAAGCATAGCTATTTTTATCAAAAGATTTGCGTTTATATAGCTACACACATCGTTTTCCATTCTTTTATTTGAACGTGCTGACATCTATGTATCTATCACGTTCACTCACTTATCTATCTGATTGCTCACTCAAAAGCTCACTGTCTTCTTTTACTCACGCACTAAATTTTAATCACACATTATATCTTTTTATCACTCACTCACACTATCTATCAATCGTTTTCATTCACTTTACTCGTTATCTATCAATTCATCTTTCGATCTCTCTGTTTTTAAAACTCGCTCAATATGCCTATCCATCTTTCTATCTCTGATTTTCACTCAGTCAATCTATTTTTACTCACTATTTTTCATTCAGTCAATCGATCTCTCACTCAATCTATCTTTCTCTCACTCACTATTTTTCATTCACTATCTTTCACTCACTCAATCTATCTTTAATTCACTATCTATCTTTCACTCACTCACTCTATCTTTCATTCACTATCTATCTTTCACTCACAAACTATCTTTCACTCACAGTCTATCTATATATTTATCTATTGTTTTCTCAATCACCCACTGTCTTTTTTCACCGCTCACTCAACCTATGTCTTTTCACTTACTCGCTCAATATATCTATCAGGTTTTCTCGCACAATTAATCTATATGTTTATATCACTCACTCACTCGCATACTCACTCTGTCTATCTATTTATGTAAAGTATTTGTTCTTCGCACTCACTTACTCAATCAAAATATCTCTCTCTGTTTTTTTTCGCTCACTCACTCGATCTATGTATATAGGTTTCATTCACTTTACATTATATATATATATATATATATATATATATATATATATATATATATATATATATATATATTCGATTATAGGTGCAATATAATTTATAATGTGTTAGTATATCTTATTGAAATTGTTTGCGAAGATGTATTCTCGCCATTTAAATCATTAACCTCTATATTTGTTTTTTGTATGAATGATTCATGTAATTATATATATATATATATATATATATATATATATATATATATATATATATATATATATATTCTCCCTCCCTCACTCACTCTATCTATTTTAACAGTCACGCACTCTATCAATCAGTCTATCTGATGCACTCAATCAGTCTATCTATCTATCTAGCTCGCTAGTTATATAACCCTCTATTTATGCATGGGTGTATGTATGTATATATCTATCTATGTGTAAATCTGACTCTGTTTGCCTCACTTTCTGCCTATCTATCTATATATGAGTATGCCTCACTGTCTCCGAGGTACCTTATTGTCTCTCTATCTTCGAGTATGGCTCAGTATCTATCTATCTATCTATCTATCTATATATATATATATATATATATATATATATATATATATATATATCACTATATTAGTTTGCTGCTCTGTCTACCTATCGATATATCTATCAGTCTACCTCACTATCTGTCTATTAGTCTGATTCTCTGTCTATACAGTTATCTATCTATCAGACTGTCTGTCTGTCTATCACTCTGTATCTCTGTCATTTTATCTATCTATCTACCTACCTATCTATCAGCCTGATTGTCTCTCTATCTATTTATTATCTAGCCAGTATTATCTCCCCACACAAGACCTAGGTCCCTTTATATCCCCACACAAGACTTTGCAAGTCCTACTCTATCCAGGGAGACTTTTTTTATTTTATTCTGGCAAACACTGCTTTTAATTTAATTCAACTGTCTGAACTGTAAAGTGCAAAAGTCAAACCTCAAGAGAATGTGTCGATAACTTTATTTCCCCATTTTTATGCTTATCCATGAAAACTTCTCTCGCATCTCGACGTTTGAATAATCCAACACTACTTAAAACAGCGAAAAGAGTCGAATATATCGATATAGTGTCTATTTTCCGAGCTGCTTCGATTGCCTATAATAGGATTGGGGATTCAGCACATTTGAGCGCAAGAAACTTGGGGACTTTCCGATTCTCTCTACTTGACAGATGTTTCCTCTAGATTGATCAGACAGTTTCGAAAGACTATTTTCACTGGGCACGAACCAATACCCGCGTGACTTCAAACGTCCACTGTTTGCTTTTTAATATATTTTTCTCGGGGTGATTTCGACACAAAAGTTGTTATGTTTCAAAGAAAGGACCGAAAAACAAAGCGAATAAATCTTAGAACAAAACGGCTGCATAACACGTCATGATTTGTCTTGTTTCCAAACACTTCAGTCTGCTCACCGATACACTTGGTGGCTTTAGCACGTAAGCAATGCTTTAATTGACACGTGTTCTTCCTACATCCAATCAAAATAAAGGATATGAATTTGAAAGTTTGTACGATGGGCTTGGAATGAAATCACAAAGATTAACAAAACTTTGAAAGATTCATACCGGACTCATAAATAATTACATCGGCTACACAACCACATGTTTATCCAGACGTCTTACATTACACCTATCTGATCACAGTTCCATCAGAACACATTTAAACACACACTCAGATTTACCCGACACTATTAAGAACATACTAGTATAAAACACAAATATATTAAGTGTATCCACTTGCAAAAAAAGACTAAAAATAATGGAAGCTCTAATAATAAAAAAGAAAAAGCCAACTCTTAACAATATTAACTATGAACAAAGCCACAATGTGCTAACCGTATTCGGAAACTAAAAACATCACTACCACACACTGAACATACACAGAACACACACACTCTACTAAGCTGATATTGAATCATCCTTGATAATGGCTAAAGATATAGCCGAAAGCGCTCGGAAATACAGAACATTCGGACAGTTCTTAAACACTCTTTGTCCAGAAAAAGAAAGCTCTTGTCAGAACACAAGAAAAATTAAATAAAAGCTCAACCGTAGTACCTTGTCTGTCGTTTTAATGAAACATATATATATATATATATATATATATATATATATATATATATATATATAGAGATAATATTAATAGTGAATATATATATATATATATATATATATATATATATATATATATATAGAGAGAGAGATAATATATAATAGTGAATATATATATATATATACAGATATAATATTAATAGTGAATATATATATATATATATATACACGTATATATATATATATACACAGAATAATATTAATAGTGAATATATATATACACGTATATATATATATATATATATATATATATATATATATATATATATATATTAATAAGAATGAATATATATATATATATAACACGTATATATATATATATATACACGTGTATATATATATATATATATATATATATATATGCATACAGAGAGAGATAATATTAATGTTTAATATATATATATATATATATATATATATATATAAGTGAACATTGAAGTCAACACTCAGAGACGACAGGCTGTTTCATACTGTTGGGTGCAGTTGAGCGTGAGACCGAGAAACCTGCTTGTAACATCAAAGATAAACTGAGGGCAACATTATGCCAGCATTCACCAACTTAAACAAGGAGACCGCCGGGAAGTGTTGCAGGAGATTGCGAAGTCGTCTGACGATCATGATTGAAGCTAATGCCTATTCTATTGAACGAATATACTCTTTAGTAATTTAAGATAGTTTTGTGCAATTTTGGAAAATATGTCTGTTAAAATGAGATGTCAATGTTATATTCATTTTGCGTACTTTAGACGACAATTTATCTATCGGACGCTGTATATAGTTAGATTGTGTATGTACGCAATAATCCATCTTTTGTACAAGTTACATTAAAAAAAAAAAAGACTGACATGTCTATGTTTTGTTTATCTATTTTTTTCTCTAGATACATACATAAAACAATCCATACATTCAAATAAAAGTTAAAATAAAATCAACATTAATAATGGCCAAAATTATGTATGAAAGCGTTCGGGCATACAGAACATTCGGACACATTTCTACATAATGTGAGTCCAGAAAATACTCTACATTCCTTTCACTAACCAATGAATTCATATTACTTCATACTGACAACTGTATACCTAATTTAGTATTGGGAAGACACGGGGCATTTGACAAGAAGAGGAGGCCTATGTATAAAATTGTAACTTCGGAAGGTGCGCTGAAAAATTCAGAGGTTGACTATGAAGGATGATGCTAGAACTGGAAAATATAGCATACGTTAATTTCAACTCTTCTTATTATTAAATCTGTTGTTTCCTTCTATTTAATCTGGCATCTTATTGTTCAAAGAAGACTTCTTTTTTCGTATTTGTTTAAAAAAATCAGCAAAAACAGATATAACGTAATCATCCCTGTGATATCGACGCACTTCCAATTGATTTTCATGTTGGAAACTGGAGCGTCATCTCCTAATGTAGCAGCCAGTCAGCATGAATGTTTATATGTCTGAGATGAGGTATGATGTACATTATTTACATTATTCGAACTATTGTCCCCATCTTTGTCGCCATATTTATTACAACGTTTTGGCCGTTGTACGCTACGGCTTTCTTTAGGTGGTTGGAATGTCGAACAGAACCCTTTATTTCGCTTTCTGGTGTAGATTGTTCTCGTTCCACTTTCCATGTTTAATGGATGTCAGTTATCAGCTATCTCTTGTTAAGTCCCCTCTGAAAGGACACATGGCACAGTGGATAAAGGCGTTGGTTAGATCCAGTGACAGGACCCTAAGAGTGGAGAATTTAGAGAGGGGAATTAACAGGAGATAACTGATAACTGACATCCATTAGACATGGCACGTGGGACTAGAACAGTTTACCGGAGTGAGCGAAATAAAGGGTTCAGTTCGACATTTCAACCACCTGAAGAAGGCCGAAGCGTACAACGGCCGAAACGTTGTAACAAATATGGCGACAAAGATGACAACAATACTCCGAATAATGTAAATAATGAGCAGGAATTTTCTTGGAGTCTACATCCTTTTTCTGCAGGTACTTTTAATACCAGGATGCCAGCTGTTGTCCATTTCAAGGCTACTCTTTACTTTTTAAGTCTTTCATAAAAAGTCAGGTGTTAATTTACCTGGACAGAAACAATGCAGTTTGAAGCGAGTTATTTACATAGGAAGTCACTAATACTATAAATATCTACGGCTAGTACCCATGTACACTTGAATGCATCGTACTTCCCATGAGGCCGTAATACTGCACTATCTTACACTGCAATGGCGTTTCAGATATCTAATGAACCGAGCGGACAATTATGATTGAATAATTATGAGTACACCCAAGCTAGAACAAAAATGCTAAAAAAATTAAAATCAGTTGGGGGTAGAAAACCAGATAACGGATCTCTTCATGGCAATTGCTGGTTGTGAGGCTATTATAAAATTGTCAGCAATAGCACACACAAGGCATTTGAAGGAAATGATATCTGACGATATAAGTCTGTTAATAGGGAGAAATATGACACCCAAGAAAAAAAAAAACTAATGCAGAGAGAGATAGGTTCATGATCATTTCTCAAAAAAAAAATAAACGAACCAGTTATTGAATACGTTCTTCGTTTAAAACAGGCCGCTAAATATTGTAAATATGAAAAACCGGGAACGGAAAAACAGACAATGGAAGAGGATTGATATAAATTAAATTCCTACTAAGGTCCGACCATAGATCTTTAGAATTCATATTTAATCTAGGAAGGAATTTAGAAAGGTAACGTCTTCTACAATTCTAAGAATGGGCATTAATATTAATAGCGTTTGAGTCTGATATTCTGCGCGTGAAAGGTAATACCATTCCGCATATAGACGCTTTGTCGTGATTGAGGTTAATTATTACTGAAAGGGAGAAATAGGAGGAAAAATTCGAAGATAATTTCTTACACTGGGTCGAAGCTGATAGACAAATTAGCTGAGGATACGAAGCGAGATCCCATATTGTTCAAGATAAGTGGAATAATTGCTCACGAACAGAAAGGCGCTTTAAAGATGTTAAACACAAGTTAACTGTAGAAAATGGTATAATTCGTAACAGAGACGTAGAGGTTCCTCCAGCAATAAAAAGAAGCAGAATTATGAAAAGCAGACATCATGATGTTCATTTGGGAATAACGTTTACGTAAAGAAGATTAAGGCTAGAGGTGGTGGCCAGGCTATTCTACAGATGAAGAAGAATACGTAAAAAGGTGTAAAACGTGAACTGAAAGAAGAAAATTCTGACAGTCAAAGACAGGAGGTTACACACAGATCATGCCTATGTTAATGGAGTAAGATTATTACTGATACAGGTAAATCCGTATTTAGATTGACCAGAAGTGAAACAGGTTTCCAACAAAAAAAAAGTTCAACAATTAAACAACCTTTATGGATTCAAGAAATGGAATTCCGAAAACGCTACTATCTGACAATGCCACAGTGTTCTGTAACGAGGAACCATGTCAATGGCTGAATAAAATTGAATGCAAAACATATAAACACCCACCATAAGATCTGCAATCAAACAGTCTATTATTAGGTTGGTGCAAAAATAATGACATAATAATGTCGTTTTTTGACGTTAAAAACTACGTCAAAAACGACATTATTACGTCATTATTTTTGCACCAACCAAATAGATAGGATGGTGCGAAATATTAAAAAAATGCATTGAAGATATGTCTACAACGGACAGAAAAGATAGAAATATTTTCCTAGATTGTTGCTTAGCTATAGGACAATACCGCTTATTGGAAGATCGAAAAACCCGTCCGTGGTTAAAGAAATTAGAGTCCCATTGACTATGTCTCATGCCACCAACAACAAAAAAAACAAACTCTTGTATAAAAGAAATAGTGAATCGAATCAATAAGAGGCAAGATTCATAATAGAAAGTGGACAGAACACTATGAAAATAGAAAGAAATCAGATATTAGCACATAGATTGCAAGTTAGATTGCAACACGATCGTGATGAAGAAACGTACAGTGGGCCCGAACGTAATGAAGGCGAAATCTTCATGCCAACGCAAAACAAACCCGACAGTGAAATCAAAAGTAACATCGACTCTGAAGATTCCCAGTCGTTGAAGAAACACTCCTATGAAAAAAAAAAAAAGAAAAAAAAAAAGCTCAAGATAGTGAGGAGATAAAATCTCCCAGAAGAAGTACCAGGGAAAATAAGGGGATAAAACTGCTTCGGTACAGGGAGATGAAGAGTCTTATTTACATAGAAAGTTACAAAGATTATAAATAGCTACGGCTATTACCGATGGGCTGTTGAGTGCATACTACTTCCTGTAAGTCAGTAACACTAAACTCCACTATACTACACAGTTATTAATAAGATGAGTTGTAATTAATGCTTGCAAAATTTATCAACTCTTGCATAACTGCTTCATCGTCAGCCTATGAGCTTTCCAGCCCACACTCGTTGTTAAAATCTCTTTAGGCATTATCTAATTGAGAAACAATAAAATAACAAGTTATTCTTATTTATTTATTTTTATATTTAAGGTGTAGGAGGAACATAAATATTTTATGAATATAATAAAGTTTTCTTTTTACAATATTGTTACCAGATCGATAGTTTTAGAACTTCCTATATTTTTGGCACAATTTTAACAGAAGAAATGATACATCGAATAAAAAAAAAACACACACACACAAAAATAACACATTCGAAACTACATACTCCCCACCCCAAAAGAACACCAAATTGATCTGCCTCAGCCGGTTGAGTTAACTATTTCTGCTGAGATTATAATCTCAGCCAACAATTATTTTCAACATCAATATTTTTCTCTGCCAACCATATTAAAGAATACTTTTTCTTTTCTTCCTCTCTGTAGAATTTTTTTTTCTTTGTTGGGTGTGTATTTTCTTCCTTTATTTATCCTGCCAAGACAAAACATTTAAAACATTTTACAATTGCAAAAAAAATAAATAATAAGGATTATATCGTGTTATATTGATTTCCCAAACGTAGCTTAGATGTGGCACAAAGCCGAAAGTAGAAGGCACACTGTGAGGATCGAACTCCCTATTATTGTTCTAGCGACACAATCTTGATAACCATTACACCGCCTCGAGGTGCCCTATAATGCAGGCTCATATAAGCAAATATAATTTAATTTTTGGCCGTTACCTTATTTCACCTTTTTTTCCCTTGTGAATATACTTCGGGTCTCCCCATTTTTCCGATTTTTTTTTCAAACTACCACAAAAAGTAATGTGGGAGATTAGTAAATAGTTGAAATACTGACAAAGAATTCTGGTCTAAGTTTAACAGTAGCTGAAGAGGTAAATAAAAATAAAATGTACTGCCCAGCGTAGAGATTGAGCTCACAACCTTCAATCAACCAGCTAGAGATGTCATCATTTAATGTCTTGACTGGAATAAGATCACCTAGTGGAAATTTATAAAAGCGAAGATTTTTCCTATCAAGTCAGTGTTATTTCAGTTGCCTGGTGAATCTTTGTTACTTTATTTTATGATTCAGAACTTTTATTTTGGCAGGATTATTCAGCGTTTTTAACTATTGCTTTTTTTTTTGTTTATTCTGGCAAGTTGGCCACTTTTTATTTATTTATTCAATTTGGACATGTTTTTGCGTAATGCGCTGCGCAGTGAAAAAAGGACACGGCGAGTCAGGGCAGAGAAAACCTCGGAAAATTACCAAGGCTCAATATGCTCTCGCTTTGCCAGCTAGACAAGAAAATCTTCAAGAAAAGGTAAGGAAGCTTCCTTCTTCCTTCAATGCTACGTTAGCATTCTCTAAGAGTCCTTCCCAGAATGGGGAGGGCATCTGCAGAATAGACACCCTCACGGTCGATAGGGTTCTTTCTTCGCCCTGAAAGGCCCTCTTATAACCTTTAGTACAACTAACCTCTGAGAGAAATTCAACAGAACACTCCCAGAAACCCCCCTCACCTGAGTTAATAACATAAACAGCGGTGGCTTGCTCAAAGTAGGCGCCATATATCCCCGTGTTCAGTATTGCACAGGTATCGTCAGCTGAACTACAAAATTATCAGTTAATTTTCAGGGAGGGTCCCGATTTTGTTACCCCACGTTATATAGGGTTGTAAAACAAAACGTCCCGATAGACGTCGGCGGTATTTTCACTTGCGGGCGGATTACGTCTACTCTGGTAGACTGGGATAGTCTATCAGGGTCTGAGACGCCGTAGATTTTCTTGTCTCTATGACTAAACAACAGCTATTAGGTTGACGTGTCTAAATGCGACGGACTTGAGAGCTCTGAGTAAGGATGGGGTTCCTGATTTCCACTTAAATTAAATTCTACGGGCAGGAATCATCTTATGCCTGGTTCTTTATTCAAAAGCCTGATGCTATTATATCACAACTGAAAGATAAATAAACGAATGCAAAGAAACCTAAGCAGGTGTTTTCTTGCGAGTGACGAGCGACAGAAACGGCACCTGAGAGTGAAGTAGAGATCTTACACTGCCAGAAACGACATCGTCATTCAACGTTTAACTCCCACCTTCTACTGCCAACATCATTTATAATCTAAAATGAGAATAAATGGCTTAACGTCAAGACAGGCTCTATTTGATAAACGATTATAAAGTGGCTATTTGTGTCAGGTTGCCAACGTGAATTTAGTAAATGAAAATCTTCATGCAATAGATTTATTTTGTCCACGAAAATTATAATTTCTGTCCAATAACAAACTCTTATTTTTTAAGTTTTATTTTTTTGTTACTAATTTTCACTAATTTTTTTATAGTTACTCCATTAGCACTACATTAGAAACAGAAGGAAATAACTCCGTTCAATGTAATCGTTCAATTTGTGCACGTAGCGAAACTCTTGTGCCAAGGAAGATGTAAGGGAATTAAAATGTCGACTTGAAAATATAAAAAAAAATATTTCCTCTTCAGAGAAATTTATAGAAATGACTTCCAGTTGAAACATGTGATTGAAATTTGCATGTGTTCGAAGAGAGGTATAAAAAAATTCTAAAAGAGTTCGCAAAAAGGTTGTTTTTGTTTCTTAAATCGTTACGACTTTGTTCCCTCTTTCGAAGTTGACTGGACTTGTTACCGAAACTGTTAAGTCCTAACACTTTTTCTATCGTTACTTTTACGAGGAGAATTACTTGTGTGCAACATAGTTTTTCTTTGTTTAAATTTGACACAAACGATTGTCACCGCGACATTATACCAGTAACAAGAATTCGTTATTTCCTTTTTCTCCACTGAGTTTAGCCTTAAATGCTAATAGTTGCCATTACATTTTTTTACCTTCTCTTTCCCATAAGTCGGACTTGAAACCCCGATAAAAAAAAAAATTAAAAAACGTCAACTAGCACAACTAAGATAATTAGATGTCAGTGTTTTGCTAGTGACATTTTCGGTAAATTTGGACTCCATCCACTTTCAGACTGTAGAAAAATCATGCACTTAGCGAAGGAAAGAAATAGGGGAATTCAAAAGTGATCTTGTAATGAAAATATATTTCCTATAATTGAAGAGAAATCAAAATTTGCATGCGTGTTCGAAGAGATAAAAATGCAAAAAACCGTTAGCTAAAAGTAGTTGCAGATTTTTTTTCTTTAAGAACTTAAGAATATTAACATTTTTCCAACCTTACATCAAGGAGAGGAACTTGCAGACATTATTTTTTGTTGGAATTTTTTTTTTACACAAATGATTGTCATAGCGAGTTTATACCAGTAACAAGAATTCGTTATTTCGTTCTTTCTTCGCTGTTTTAAATGTTAATAGTTGCCATTATAGTCATTTCTAACTTCTCTTTCCCCAATCAGTCGGACTTTAAATCCGGACAAGATCAAACTTTATCTAATAAGATGACTAAAATTGTCATAGCTATTATATATTGGGTCACTATTCATTTGAAAACGCGTTTCGATTGTCCCTATAAAAGGAAAACTGAAAAACAAAATGAATAAAATGATCTATGTCCGTCCTATAATTAAAGCTACAAATATGTTAGTGATTACTTAACACTTCATGTAGTTGATTTTTATGTCTACACTCTCTCAACATATACAGTGTATCCTGATATAAGAGACCCGGATATAAGAGAAACCCGGATATAAGATTTTCTCTGGTCCCAAATTAGAGCCTGTGTTAATGCATATAAAATAGACCAAACCCGGATATAAGAGACTTCTTCTCCGGTCCCGACAATTCTCTTATATCCGGGTTACTATATATATATATATATATATATATATATATATATATATATATATATATATATTCAAACATTGTTAAATATAAGAATGTCTATATGGGCATTACAACAGATGTTCCCCATCAAAGATGACATCCTATTAACAATCAACAAAACTACATTTTATAACAGTCACAACATAATAAATTACATCTAAATACATGATTCTGTTAAAATTTTCTATCACGTGGTCGTGTATGACGTCATACAACAGCATTACGAATTTAAGATATCTCTGCTATTCTGCGACCGTTATCGTCCCATTGCAATCTTCTATATAAACATAAGATGTCATCTTTGATCATCTGTTATAATTCCCATATGAATACTCTGAAGATGGCACATGTGACCCGAAACCTCAGATCGAGGAACAGCATTACAAAAAAAAAAAATCCAAATGTCGAACAGTTTGTCTTTATTTTTCCCCGAAACTAAAGTCACTACACAAAGCTTAGAACGGTTCATGATCATTCGCTCTGTTATATTTAACAATATTTGAATAATGATCAGCTGCTCCAATTATATATATATATCTCACACAGAATCAATCAGAAGTATTAATGCGATTATTGGCGACATCCATCGCTAGAAACATATATGCATTAAAATACTGTTAATCCCTAGTGCGAAGTGATCCTCGTCGATAAACTTGATGTCTGTAGTTTTCAGTTTATTTGATGTTAAAATGCTAGTACTTACGAATAGTCCTCTATTCATCATCAAGCACGTGTTTTTTTCCTTATAAAATCCAAAACTCGGAGACGATATACTTGTATGTCGACCGAAAGATGTTTTTTGAATATCTGCTATTATTGACGGTTGTGTAAGATCTCGGAACGTGCAAAGACGCAACGCTAAGTTTTTCAAAATTTTAAGTGAGAATTTTATTTAAATATTTCTTGTGATGTGTTAAATCCACGTATTCTATTTTTATATATATATATATATATATATATATATATATATATATATATATATATATATCAGTGTTGCATGCATAAATAATCATTTTTTTTTTTTTTACGGGACACTCATATGAGATTCGATTTTTATTTATTTTATTTTTTTTTACCAGGCCAATTTTAATAAAGGAAATCAGCCCTCTTGACTTCGAAAAAGCCTATCTCTTTAATGGGCAAACCATCGTTTGTTTGTTTTTGGGTTTTTTTTGTTTTGTTTTTTTAAACGTTAATTTTATGATTATTCGTATTCGAGTCAACGCGAATTTTTTGTCTTTACCTGGGTCCGAATCATGCCGGTGGGGACATTTTCACGCTATTACATTCGCCCCCCACCCAACTACCCCTACCTTAAGTTGGGGAGTTATGAACCTCCAACAAAGTCTTTTTAGTTCCAGTGCCGGATCGTTCTGCAAAGTTGCTTC
>CAHIKZ030003979.1:1855000-1875000 GCA_903632075.3 Acanthosepion pharaonis
TCGAGGGGGTGGGTAAATAACACCTATCTTAAGTTGCAAACTAGATTGCCGTGATAACATGGAAGGTAATTTGAGATTTCTCCTTTTATACAATGTCAGCGATCACACGGAAGCCCTGTCACGTGACCTTTTCTAGCTATAAAAGTGTTAGTAAAGATAAGCTTTCGTTAGTATTTTTTTTTTTTTAGCAATATGGTTAAACTTGTAAAATAAACATGTTAAGTAGTATATAACAAGAAACCATTTTAGCAAAGATTACTTTTATTCTCTGTTCTCTGAACAATATTCTCGATAAATTCCAGATAGATATAGTGACGTGAATACGTTAAGAATCTAAGACGACACTTAGGTTCAGAAATCATTTCTTTATCTGATCCATTGAATGTTTCATAAACTCCGGATGAGCTGAATGGAAAGTAAGTAGGGAAAAACATTTTTTTTCTTGGAAATCGGAAACTAACCGGTTGATATTCGGGTTTCGGAAACACAACTCTAAAAATAATCGTCTTCCTACGCGAATAACTGAAAGGTCCATAGTATTGATTTATGGTGACAGAACTTAACGGGAGTCGGTAAAATAAAAGAAAAATATGGCTTGGAAACTGTCTGGCAATTTGGTGCCTAAATCCTATAGACTATTTTATGATTATCAGAAACACTTCCTACGATCACAGACGTAAAGCCGCACAAATTGCTGACACACAGGCATAAGGAAAGTCTAACACGCAAGCTATCACAGAAACAAATGTAAACCTCTTAAACACAAAAAAAAACTTGTGTATACGCATACATTCGCAACTTCACACACGCACCCAACCGACTTTACACACACACATTGTCGGAAAAAAGTTAACTTTTACGGTTACTTTTAGAGAAGGGAGGAGGAGGAGAAGAAAAATCGCCTGCCTTCCTTGTGATCGATTTTATCTTACTGATCATGCAAATTTAGGGCATCATGTTACTTACGAGGGTCATAGGATGCATTTAATTAAAAGCAGCCTTTTCGCTACAGTTTTTCCTGCTTTTTTTCATGGGAGTTACTTCTACCTATACGGTGGATTCTCTAGTAATTTTCCAAGCGTAGCTTAGATGTGGCCCAAGGCCGAAAGTATGGAGCACCCAGTGAGGATCGAGCTCACTATTCAGTCGTAAATGTTCTAGTGAGACAGCTTGCTAACAACCGTAACGCCGCCTCGTGGTGCCCATACGGTGGGTTATCTAACTGGGAAAATTTACAAGACCTTAGGCGTAAAATCCTACCCTAAGTCGTAACCGGCAATCTGTGGCAATTTTCTAACCTCTTGAACCTTTTAAGATAGTGTATTCTCTTTCGCCATCTGTAGAATGCTGTGTTTGGGTCGAAGTATTGCTCCTTGGGTTCGTTACTCGTTTATTTACTAAGGTCTTTTTCATTTACCATTCTTAGCATTACTTCGCATTCTCCACTGAGGGATTTCGCTAAAATATAAAGACGCATTAACAAATACAGGATGCGATTAGTAAATTGTTGCCATTTTATAATTTTAATTTCGCGTTTTTTTTTTTTGTTTTCTTTTTTCCGACTGCATAGTTTGTAGGGTCAATTGGAGAGAAAAAGATCACCATGACGCAATTCACCCCACCAGAAATTTGGATGCGGCATGCTGTACTGCTTGGAATTCGCACCGGAAGCCCCAATACGAATATCTCATTTAGGATGTCAATCTGAGGACAGTGCATAGAATTCGAATAGTTGGATGTGTCTAATGCTGATTGCGAAGGGACGGCAGCGGGAAAAAAAAGTGATAGTTCTAAGATCTCCGGAATTTGTTGGTTGGGGGCCTCAGACTTGAGGTAGTACTGCCCTAGGTCAAGAGTGTGGCTGCTGGAAGACCCTATGTCTGGTAACAGGATTCTGCACCATGTCGCAAGTGGAAGAACATAGTCATGACTTTCAGACAATTTCTGCGATTCCATCCCCACTTACATCTACCCACCTAACTCTCCAGGCTGCAACACTTGTGTAGAGTGCAGTTGAGTACTCTTTGTAATATCAAAGATGAATTCAAGGCAAGTATTATGGCAGCATTCACCAACTTAAACATGGAGACCGTCTGGAAGAGCTACAGGAGATTCCGAAGTAGTCTGAAGTACGTGGTTAGAACCGCGATTATTTTGAATATATTTGCTTTTTAGAATTTAAAGATTTTTGTGCAGTTTTGCTAAATATATCTTTAAGATGGTGTTTTCATTTTTGCATAATTTAGACAATTTATCCATCGCACTCTGTATATTCTCAAATGCAAATCTCTATAAGTGTGTGTGTATGTGTGTGACGAATGCACGGCCGCAATTTTCGAAGGATTTGCACCAAAATTTAGATGCACATGCTCTAAATTAGCAGGAAGGCCAAGAACGACTTTGCATTTCCCAACTCCCATCGATAGTGGAAATAATCGATTTTTTCATACTTCTACGGCAGTTTTCTACTGGCCAGAGTGAGAGCTTATAGGTGGCTGCCCCGAATAGGCAGGAAGATTCTATTGGCCAGTGTGAGAGCCAACAGCTGACTGACATGAATGTTAACTAGCATGCAAAAAATCGATAGCTGCATTCGTCACAAGTGGGGGAAAATTTAGATCTGCATGGCACTTTACTCCAATTGGCTCATTCGCTTGCTTAAACTCAACGTTGATTCTGATTCCGCAGAACTGGGTTAAAGTGTGAAAAAGTATTTAACATTCTTTTTTCATTCGGTTTTTCCAATTACGATTCTCTTTTTAAAGCTGGTCGTTTGTGTTCATTTTGTTTAGTTCTTTTTTTCATAACAGATTTAATGTTTAGAATAGATCTTAGAAAAAAAATCGCAGTGTGAGATAGGCAAGAGGACATGTAGCAACATCAGCACGGCAAAGGGCACTCCTTTAAAGGCAAGGAAGGGCAAAAATATTTTAAGTCAAATGATAGCGATTGTTGTACGAGTCGTACGATTTTATGAAACAAGCACGGGCAACGCCGGGCCATTCTGCTAGTTCCTAATATACGCATTGTCTACACGATAGAATTATACACTTGACATATTTTACTCCTGGTCAACCAATGCATGGTAAGTCAGTTATAGGGATAGTAAATGAGGTTTTGTAACTGTGTACAGAGAAAAAGGTGAATTTTAGGAGGATAGATAAGTTTACCATCGAAGTGGTTAAGGTTCTCATGACTTGGAGAGCATCCTCTTGGGAGTCAGTTAATATTGTAACAGTTCTGGATCAGATGATATCTGATTGAAACTTCCTACATACCAATGGAATTCCAAAGAATAAGTATGAATGTGTGAATGTGTGGCCTGGCGAGTCATATCTATGAAAGACTGTAGCCTTTTTTGTGTCTGTGTGGGAAACGAACTTACTGCAGCCACATCAGGATTGTTTGTCTAAGGTAAAACATGACGAACCAGTCTATTTTTTTTATTTTTTTATTTTTTAGACTGTTTTAAATTCGGAGATGAACTTCTAGAAATGATTGCAACGTAGGGTTATTGAACAGATTCCCTGTTATTTAATCCATATATGTTGGAGGTAGAATAGAAGAATTCATTTATTTCTCAAAGGATTTTTTGCGAAAGTGATCCTAACAGACTCAGGTTTTGATCGCATTTTTAAAGCCGATATCCGCTACACCATCTACATCGATTCATAGTGCTGTAAATGATAGCACTCTGTGAGAAACATAATCACTGCCTTGGTATTGGTCAAAGAAATTACTTTGTTTAAACATTGTTTCAGGTTTTGCCTTATTCAGTAATTTCCTTCGGCCTAATGGCACTTTTTGTCCAAAGCGTCCCAGATAATCGTTTTCTAGCAGGATTTGGCCGAAGGGGTTTTTTTTCTTTTATTTATTTTTATTTTTTTAATGTATGCTGTTTTGTCTTTACTAAAACGATACGTCCCTCCACATCTAAACGTCTTTTTACAGCGTGTTCGGGGCGGTTTTGTTTTGATTTTGTTTTTCATAGATAGCATTTCGCCATAACATACATTCGAATTTAGTTCTAATTTTACTAGAATGATTACCTGCCACGACTTGAATCAATAAACCCTCCTATTTAACTCGTAACTCAAGGCAGAAGAGATGGAATCTTATTCCAAAAGGTTATCTATGCAACCCTAAAAGCAACGAACTCTATGGGAAGTCGAAAGCTGTTCGCTGAATCCTCGTTCGGAGTCGCTAAAAAAACATTAAACCACATATCCGTTCAGGTTTAAAAAAATCTGAGAAAAGACGTACACTTTTCCATCGGCCTTTCCTGCGTACTACAGGGACAGATTCCTTATTCATACAGAAAATTTAAAAAATAAAATGTCATACATTAAGACCATCCTATTCATGATAGATTTCCATTAGCTAGGATAGAAGGTACCTCGACGTAGTGTAATGTTTAACAAGCTTGTCTCGCTAGGACCATTACTACTGAGCAGTGCGTTCGATTGTCACAGGGTGACTCATACTTTCGGGCTTATACCACGTCTAAGTCACACATAGAAAAATCACTATATAGGTCATATATCGAGAAGACAAGGCTGGTTTTAATGAGAGCACAGTCAGTTAGCGCGACAGAATAGGCAAGAGTACAAAAGCCCCTAAATGACTTAAAATATATCGCCAATGTCATCGACTGTCGATAGTGGATAAGACCACCAGCATAGAAGCAACCAGGAAATTGAGACGATATATCATAAATGGTTCAAGAGCTCTTAACCTTTTGTAACCCGATTTTATCAGATCATAAGTTTAATATACACAGTAAAAATTTGCATATATGTTTACAGGCTTTCTCGGTGAAGGCTTATTGATTTTCGAGGCACGTATCTTTGATTATTATGACTGAATATTTTTGTGCAAGATGCGATATTAAATCGCCCAAACACGATTGCTATATAAAATAAACTAACCATATATAGAACTCCGACTATTTAATTTTGTTTATACGTTATTTTTATTGATACAAATATTTTAAGTAAATGGTTTGTTTATTATGAAGAGTATTACCATTTACCTGCCTTGGGTGTCCAAGAAATGTTATAGGAAATGATCTTCGACAGGAATCGAACATGTATTCTACACGGAACCATCACAAACTGACGTGCTATAAAATTTAGCTACAGAGTAAGTTAAAGCAGAAAAATATATTAAAATAATTGTCTGATTTAGTCCATTCCATACTATCATTTGCTTGCGTTAAAATATGCTTTGAGCTGATATGATCGTTCGAGAGAAATCATGAAATTTATAGTTTAAAAAAAGTAATTCGACCTTGCTAACCGGGAGTTTCTTCTGAATGTGATTTTTTAATTTTTATATAGTTTTAGATTATCAATTGCTTTTTTGTCTAGTTAAACTGAAAATAGCATCTATAGAGCGGACATGCATTTTGGGTTTAGTAACTTTTTTAAATGCATTGTTTTCTACATGACATATGTCGTATCCAGAAAAAAACGTACGAAGTGGATGGAGAATTATATATATATATATATATATATATATATATATATATATATACATTCCTCGAGTTTCTTATATTTTTAAACTTAATATCGATTAAATTTAAAATTAAGTTTTAATTTTAAATTTTATAGAATAATTTAGTATTAGTTAGAATGAATTCTATTTTAGTCTAAGCCTAACATTAAAGAATTAAATGATTATAACAAGTCCGTTGTCAAGTTTTTTTTAATTCTCACATATTTGTATTTTGATTGGTCATTCCCGCTTATGTAACAGCGTTTCCCGTAGCGGGGGATATTTGATTGATTTGGACCTTTTAAATTCCTTTATTCTACATTCAACACCATTACTTGATAAAACACCAGAAGTATTGAAACAAAATGGCTATTTTTGTAGTGATTTTATAACACGCACACACGTGTGTGTGTGTATATATATATATATATATATATATATATATATATATATATATATATATATATATATATATATATATATTGTTTCCTTCTCCTAGACCAGTTATCACCCCAAGCCTATAGAACCCAGTCTGTCCTGCTATTTAACCCATAGCTTGAGGGAGAAGTGGATTCACAACTTTCCCAAGGGTATTAGCACGTAAGTGAATGCAATGGATTCAACCTGGATTCGAACTCTGAATTCAAAACCTGCGGAGTAGTGCACCAGGTCTCTGTATTGGGCCCTTCAAAAAGTGTGAATGGTCCAGCACGAAGCCTTCACCACTATAATCGAATCTCATGTGCCGGTGTCGGGATGTCAGTTTCCTGGAAACTGATCTGCTTGACCCTCATACGTCGAACCCTACGGGAGAATCGATTTTTTTTTTTTTTTTTTTGAAAACTATAATATAAATATTCCGCTGTTTTTTGTTGAATGCATTTTGGCTTTTCATTTTTCTAGGTTTCGATGACTAATTTTTGTAAGTTACCCTATGTTCGTCTTTTACAATTCTATGTAATATATCCAAATATAAATGCTCTAAAATTTCACCGATAAACAAATGTATTGACAGAAGGCTACGGTGAATGCCATGGGCAGAACATGCTAGCAAACAAGAAGTTATAGAGAAAATGGAACATAAAGGACACTTACATTTAACATCAGGCAGTCTCGGCTGAAATTTCTAGAGCAGGAAAGATGTCTAGGAAAATTTGATACTCATAGGGAGGACTGGAGGCAAGAGGGAGATGGAAAACAATGTATAACCTACTAAACGAGCCTTAGTAAATTGAATAGTAGTAGAGATTAGCAGTTATTTCTTAAGAGCTACAAAGGACAGAAAATTGTGGGGATCCATGTTCCCGAAACGAAACGGCACATAAGTAAATTCAACTTTTACTTTTTCTGTTTAGATCGATCGGAAATGTATCAAATTTCCTTGAAGTGGCGTCGATTTCTATCAACAACTCTTCATAAAACAAATTTTCTTTATCGGAAAAAAGATTTTTCTTCCCTAAAATGGAAATTATACAATTTATTTATAAAAGGGAAATCTAATATTTATCAGATTTCAGAACTGCACATAAATGTAATAAAATACTTTAAAACATATTACAGAATTATAAATTGCCGAGGAATTTATATCGTCTCGAGGCAGAAAAATGTTTATGGAACCTTTGTTTCTGTGTTTTATTTTTCATCAACACAGAAGATGATAAAATATCAAATTATACTTCGCAAATCAAAAGCACCACTTTATAATATATACATTAGTGTGTTGCCACATCTTAAAATATATTTTAGTTTCTTATTTAAAGAAAAAGGGAAAACTAAACTGAAAAATAAAAGCAAATACTATCTGCAGGTTTTTACACCCTAAAAGGGTAAATCTGAATTCTTCTGTCCACAATACACTGCTAAATTATGAATATTTTGTTTGTGTAACATTGTTTTCATTATCAATCATTCAGTTATGTATATGTGACAGCGAAAAATAAACTCGAAAATATGTTAGTGTCAGTATGAATCCTGAGGTATTCACTCTTGCCAACAGCTCGTTATTTTAATGCAGGTTTGCGGTAAATAAATCGAACGGCCGACTTGCCTCAAACCATTCTCAGCAAAACGGAATTAATTAGATGGGAAGAAATGAAACGGAAGTAACCGGTTTTCTATTCCCTTTCACAGAAGACGAATAGAGAATTGTACATTCATTATAACGTAATCTTTAGATTTGCTTCATCTCTCTCTCTTTATCTGTCATGTTTACCTCTCTCTCTTTATCTGTCATGTTTACCTCTCTCTCTTTATCTGTCATGTTTACCTCTCTCTCTTTATCTGTCATGTTTACCTCTCTCTCTATCTGTCATGTTTACCTCTCTCTCTCTTTATCTGTCATGTTTTACCTCTCTCTCTTTATCTGTCATATTTTTTTACTCTCTCTCTCTTTATCTGTCATGTTTACCTCTCTCTCTCTTTTATCTGTCATGTTTACCTCTCTCTCTTTATCTGTCATGTTTACCTCTCTCTCTTTATCTGTCATGTTTACCTCTCTCTCTCTTTATCTGTCATGTTTACCTCTCTCTCTCTTTATCTGTCATGTTTACCTCTCTCTCTCTTTATCTGTCATGTTTACCTCTCTCTCTTTATCTGTCATGTTTACCTCTCTCTCTTTATCTGTCGTGTTTACCTCTCTCTCTCTTTATCTGTCGTGTTTACCTCTCTCTCTCTTTATCTGTCATGTTTACCTCTCTCTCTCTTTATCTGTCATGTTTACCTCTCTCTCTCTCTTTATCTGTCATGTTTACCTCCTCTCTCTCTCTTTATCTGTCATGTTTACCTCTCTCTCTCTCTTTATCTGTCATGTTTACCTCTCTCTCTCTCTTTATCTGTCATGTTTACCTCTCTCTCTCTCTTTATCTACCATGTTTACCTCTCTCTCTCTCTTTATCTACCATGTTTACCTCTCTCTCTCTCTCTTTATCTACCATGTTTACCTCTCTCTCTCTCTCTTTATCTACCATGTTTACCTCTCTCTCTCTCTTTATCTACCATGTTTACCTCTCTCTCTCTCTCTTTGTCTACCATGTTTACCTCTCTCTCTCTTTGTCTACCGTGTTTACCTCTCTCTTTATCTACCGTGTTTACCTCTCTCTTTATCTACCGTGTTTACCTCTCTCTTTATCTACCGTGTTTACCTCTCTTTATCTGTCGTGTTTACCTCTCTCTCTCTCTTTATCTGTCGTGTTTACCTCTCTCTCTCTCTCTCTCTCTCTGTGTTTATCTGTCCGTTTACCCTCTGTGTTTATCTGTCACGTTTACCTCTCTGTGTTTGTCTGTCACGTTTACCTCTCTGTGTTTGTCTGTCACGTTTACCTCTCTGTGTTTGTCTGTCACGTTTACCTCTCTGTGTTTGTCTGTCACGTTTACCTCTCTGTGTTTATCTGTCACGTTTACCTGTCTCTCTCTCTCTCTGTTTACCCCTTTGAATTGTCATTTTATATTAATTTTGCGCATGCGCGTTGCTTTGATTTTGTCGACTGCACAGCTTAGATTTAGTTGGGCACCGTTTGTGAGAAAAAAAATAGTCACGTAATTCACTTCGTCAGAAACTTGGAAACGGCATACTATAAATGGCATTCGGGCCGGAAGCTCAATATGAAGTTTTTAGTCTGTCAATCTGAGGATTGCATTTATATATATATATATATATATATATATATATATATATATATATATATATATATATATATATATAAAATCAAAATATAATAAATATGCTTAAACACTAATATTCCGTGGTTATATTCTTATATATATTCTTACTTTGTCCTGGGCAGTGAGTTCTACCTGGGTTCTATCCTCTTGGGAATAAATGTTATCACTGTCTGCTCATTAAATGTATGCCTTCATAGTATTTTCTACCGTCAGTATTTATCTAGTCTTGGTTATCCCAACTTATTTCTAAATAACATCACCTCTCTATGATATATGTAAACACACAGTTATTGTTCTCCTTCCTGTTGTCGTCGTTCTTTTTGTTTTTCTTTACAATGATACCTGTTCCCAACTGCCAATCCCTTCTAGTTGTAATCTCTTTCCCATATCATTCCAAAGCCGCCTTCTATCAATTTACTCCAGTTCTTTAAATTACTCGATTTTTCCCTTAACAACTGCTTCTTTCTGTTCTCGTTGTCCTGCTCAATCTCTGGTATTCTCAGCATCTTTCTGTAGCATCAGATATGTTTCAAGCTTCCTCCACCTCATCTGAGCTGAATTCTTCCTACAATCACCCACAGAAAGTATGATATATATGCTGGTGTACATACACATTCGTTTCTAAGTAATTTGTTTATTCCAACATTTTTTATATGTTCGTAGTACGACCTTTATCTTTGCTTAGATGACGTTGCTGGATTTTAGGACATTGAACCTTCGTCATTTTTAACGTTGATGTTACTGTTTTTATTTGCTCCCACATATCTTCATCATAATGGTAAGACATTAATGGCGATGGTCTCTGCCTCTTGATAATAATGTCTTATGTGGTAGAAATTTCTGACCTCTATTTGTATCTACAATTATTTACACAGCTCGTGATGAGGTAAGTATTGATCGTTGATGTGTTTCTGAACATTTACCTAGTTTGCGAATAGGTAAATATTGGTCATTTATGTTTGGTCAGACAATAATTATTTCGAAGGAAAAGGGAAATATTGACCGTTTATATTAGTCTATCAAAATATAATTGGTTTGTATGTTCGTTTATATTTGAGTCTATAAGCATTTACGTAATTTGGGGATAGGTAAAAGCCGTGTACGTTTGACACTATTAGGCAAAATAATGAGAAAGTGGAGCATTGTCAGTATGTTTCGTCCTTTAGGACTTCATCAGACTAAATTAATGTCTCTTAAGTAATTATAATAGTGAGGAGGATACGAGAACGCATATCTAATTATGCATAAAATGGAAACGCCAACGATGTTGGTATCGTTGCAATTTTCAATTAAATTTATTTTTGTACGAGTCTGGCGATATGGTTTAGCCAATTTCATTGAGTTTCTTTATGCTTTTGTTTCTAATTTTGTTATTAATATCCAACATTATAGTCATAGAAAGTCGGCCATGAAAGGCGAAATGTTTTAAAATTCTGGGCGCAAAATTTCTGTTTTACCGATCAAAGCACTTTCTATATATTCAGTAAGTTACCTTCTTTAATTAAAGCATGCCTGATTCTATCCTCCAGGAAAGTCACGCACTCCGCCTTCTCGCGTCCACTTTCTCAGCTGATATGAAGAGGAAAAACTATACGGTGTCGAATGCTAGGTTAGCTACTAAGAAAGTCGGTTCATTATGTCAGGCGAGAGCATTTTTCTCTCCGGAAACGCTTATATATTGTCGGAAATAATGGAGTGTAGCGGCGATGACGGCCGGTAAGTCTAAAGGCGGGAACGCCTCATTCTGACTCGCTTTAGTAGCCGTCCATTTGGAATTATTTCTTTGCTATTGTACCTAGAATTTTTTTTTTAAATTTAAGCGCAACTCTCCACTGGCGTAAAGTTGGCTAGATGTAGCTGTTAAGCTCATAACGGGGCTTAACTGACCATCTTGAGGGTGAAAATATTTCTTTCATAGTTTTCCAGACAGTCCCATTTAAATCTAGTCTCGTCCACCCAATCGGATAGGATCTACTCCAACGACAAACTGGTCGACAAAGCGAAATATATTCCTTGTTTCTTGCCTTGACCGACCGCCACACAACAATTTGAATTTCATCTATTCTTCCCTCGGCAGTTTCTTCGTGAGTATAAGTTGTAAGAAATATCATAAATTCACTAAGACACAACGGGTTACCGAGAAAATGTGAAAATGTGACATTCTGGAAAAATAAAACAGCGGAATTCTTGGAGGCAAAGAACGTGGATTGGTGATATTATATATGCAACAATCTACCCACACAAGTAAGGCGGTAATGCCTGTAAAACTCAAGGGGGGAGTATGGATGAATTAGGAACAGAAACATTAAAGATGAGCAGAATGAGAAAAGAGTAATTTAGTGGACAGTAGATAGTGATTGACATTGCATTTAAATTTTTGCTGATTAACATTGACTGAAAAGCATGGAGCCGGAAGTGAGAAACTGTTAGCATAAAATTTGCAGTTACATCTAGCCAGCTCAACTATAAGTTTTAACTGCGGTTAAATAAAAAAAAACTTCATTCAATATATATAAGTGGACGGTGTGTGTGATTAATGCAAATATTAAATCTCTCTCTCTCTCTCTCTCTCTCTCTCTCTCTCTCTCTCTCTCTCTCTCTCTCTCTCTCTCTCTCTCTCTCTCTCTCTCTCTCTCTCTCTCTCTCTCTCTCTCTCTCTCTCTCTCTCTCTCTCTCTCTCTCTCTCTCTCTCTCTCTCTCTCTCTCTCTCTCTCTCTCTCTCTCTCTCTCTCTCTCTCTCTCTCTCTCTCTCTCTCTCTCTTATATTTATATATATATATATATATTTATTAATGTCTATTTCCGCAGCAGCCTTTCTTTTAAACATTTTTCACTAAATATGTCGGACAAAGATTAGATAATTTTTTTTTTTTAGTTTTTCCAGCTTCCTTACATTTTTTCCGTTCTGTAACCGTATTGGAGGACAGTCAAAATACGAGGAAAATATAACAACACTAAATCAACACCCCCTTCCCTTTAAAATGGTTAAATAAATTGATAAAGCATATGCAAATATATTAGTGGGCGGTGAGGTCAACACCAGGTGGCGATATTGTTTCAACGCAAAACCTCATTGTTTGAAGATTATTTTCAAACATGAGAATAACAGTCGTGTGTGTATGTATATATATATATAGTTTAGGAGGATTATAAATAATCATAATTAAGCAATTCATTGCGTCTCGAAATTTTGAAGATGTAATCGACTGAAAAGTAAGCAGCTGGAAACTATTTCGAGAAGTGCGAAACTATAATCTTACGTCATTTACCAATTTGAAAAGTAAAATGATTCCTCACTACCTGAGAATCTAGTATTTCCATTAAATACATGATATCGACTTGACTAAAGGGGAAGGTTCATCAGTTCAATTGCCATGGGCTTTTTTTATGGAAAAGGTACACGTAAGTTACTTATCTGCAGTTGGAAAGGTGATTTGAAGCAGTCGAGACCAGTATTATTGCGGATTTCTTAGCAGAATCTCAAGATATGAAAGAAGTGGCTGACCCGATGTAGCAACACTATGCAATGCACGGACGAACTTTTTATCTTTTTAAAAGAATCCGTCAAGTAAACATAAATTGAATTTTGTTGAAATCTCGTAAATGCAGCTATGTAATGACTTCACATGCATATTCAAGATAAAATCAAATGGATTATCGTTTATAATAAAGATAAAGAGATTATCGTTTATAATCGTCTTTTATCTTCCCTTTACGTCAGAAAAATTGAAATTTACCAGTTATGTGGAAGACAAAACTATTACATAAATAATTACGAACGAAGTCTTAACATCTCGTAAAATCATCAAATGAGCTAAATAATGGACGAAGAAGGTTGGTATACAGAATAAATGTCAAGTGCAACAGAAGAAATGCAAAAAAAAAAGTCATGGTAGGAGCAAGACATATTGGCAGAAATTCAAACCAATCAGTGGTTTTGATCTTTCCAAATGTATGTTGTCCGTGCCAGAAGAAATGATGTAGCTAAGATGATTCCACTGAGCATGCTCATAAATGTGATCGCTTTTGCGGAAGTTCAGTGAAATAATTAAACATTGTCAAGGACGGTACAACTTAAGAACAAATATAGAATTATTAAGAGTGACAAAAACTTGTATAAAACGAATTATATCATATTGAAAATATCTCATGGTCTGTCTGCCTTTCAGTCTCTCTCTCTATCTTTTTATAATCTTTCACTCTCTTTTTATAATCTTTCACTCTTTATATGACCTTTCACTCTCTCTCTTTCACTCTCTCTCTCTCTTTCACTCTCTCTCTCTTTTCTCTCTCTCTCTCTCTTTCACTCTCTCTCTCTCTTTCACTCTCTCTCTCTCTCTCTCTCTTTCTCTCTCTCTCTCTCTCTCTTTTCTCTCTCTCTCTCTCTCTCTCTCTTTCTCTCTCTCTCTCTCTCTCTCTCTCTCTCTCTCTCTCTCTCTCTCTCTCTTTCTCTCTCTCTCTCTCTCTCTCTCTCTCTTTCTCTCTCTCTCTCTCTCTCTCTCTCTCTCTTTCTCTCTCTCTCTCTCTTTCTCTCTCTCTCTCTCTTTCTCTCTCTCTCTCTCTCTCTCTCTCTCTTTCTCTCTCTCTCTCTCTCTCTCTCTCTCTCTCTCTCTCTCTCTCTCTTTCTCTCTCTCTCTCTCTCTCTCTCTCTCTCTCTCTCTCTCTCTCTCTCTCTTCTCTCTCTCTCTCTCTTTCTCTCTCTCTCTCTCTTTCTCTCTCTCCTTTCTCTCTCCTTTCTCTCTCTCTCTCTTTCTCTCTCTCTCTCTCCTTTCTCTCTCTCCTTTCTCTCTCTCTCCTTTCTCTCTCTCTCTCTCTCTCTCTCCTTTTCTCTCTCTCTCTCTCCTTTATATCTCTCTCTATATATATATATATATATATATATATATATATATATATATATATATATATATATAAAACCTTTCTTTCACTGCCACAAATTTTCCGACCTTCGATCAAAAAGAGCTTCCTATCTTATTTTTTTACGGTCTCATTTATGAATTCCTTTTATCTGATGTCCCTCTCATATTTTGAATCTGCTCAGGTAGTTTTCCCGCCGCGATATTGATTCCTTTCCCTTCAAGTGTGGGTGGGTCATTTAATGATTTCCTTACCTTAGGCGCAAATCCTCTTGGCATATGTATGAATTCATCTTCTAGCCTCCAGCTATAGGTTAAATATTAGCTGTATCTGGAAAGCAATTGTTAATCCTAAAAATACTTAATGCACTAAAAATATTATTACACTCAAACATTGTTTACGTTTTAAATAACGCTAAAAGGGTTGACAAGTCTTAAAAGAAAATCAAAATTCCATGTAGGTCTCAATGTTCAGCTAACAAATGTTACTTTGTCGTACTTAAAATTGTACTTCATTGTAGAATCGAACCACTGACATATCATTTTTCTTCAATTGCTTATTAGTTTTCCAGTAGCATACTTATTATAAAACCCAGGTTGTGTGTGTGTCTCTGTTCGATTATATATTGGATCGGATTTCCTACATTTTTCAACCGATTTCAACAAAACTTCACAGGACTACGTAAAATTACCTTGCGGTGGTTCTGACAATGCCAAAAATTGGAAAAATATTTTTTTTTTTTTTTTTTGCACGAAATCAATTTGAAAACACGATTAAGAGGCATCGCTATCGCGAGAATGAAAGTTGGACAATTCATATCGAGTTTTACTTATTATAAAACCCAGGTTGTGTGTGTGTTCGTTTATATATGCGATCAGATTTCCTACATTTTTAAACCGATTTCAACAAAACTTCTTTTTTTTTTGGCAGGTAGTGTTTCTTATTGTCTTGCACACTTTTTCTTTATTTTTATATTCAGAATGCTTTAAAAAGTTCATTTACGAGACGATTGTTTATAATAAAATTCTATTCAATCGGTAGACTCAAAGATTGAAAACAATGTTTTTGTTCGAGTTTGACCAATTCGTAAAAAAAAAAAAAAAAACTAATTAAGACATGCGTGTCCGTCAACCTATAAAAAATTATCTTTGTCAATTTTATTTTTCAGTCTTTATGATGGTCGATACTTGATCTATCTCTTACTGTTACATCCCCGGGCAACTCCGGGCTCTACTGCTAGTTTATGATAAAATATTAGGCATTAGTCAGTGGCTTACAGTCATATCAGTTAAAGAATGTCTAGCCTAATCAGAAACTTGATGTGTGATCTCTACAGAATTACAGGGTACCGTAAGCTTCTGTATGCGGGTGGTGTAGTGGATAACGGCTCGAATTTAGAAATCGAAGTGCCATCATCCAATTCCACTTGGTTTCGTTAGTTACTTGTAGCCCTCTGTTTGAAGAACACGCAAGTCATTCCATCTCTTCAGCATACCGAATCATTATGGAAAGTTTATGAAAATATTCTTTACTTTGGTGAATTTTTACGATATCATGATAGAAGGAATCTACCTTATTCTAAAGACATCGTTGGATATTTGTATACACTTAGTACCATTTCGATCAGAATCTCAGATTCTTCAATCGTCAAGCCGTCCTGGGTGAAACGATAAACTACATCCGCGTTCTCAGTAAGACGATAAACTTCGTATTGCTGGTGTTCCCAGGCCCACCCTGACCAGGGGTGGTAGCACCTGTTACTTTATAATAATAATAAAAAAAATTATCAGCAATAATTTCTTAAGGAAAAATTATCAGCAATATTTTTAAAAAAATACCAGCAGTATAAACAATATATTTTGGGAAAAAAAAAAATATAGCCAGCTATAGATTTTTTTTCTCGGAAAAATATTCCCAGAAATAGATTTTTGAAGAAAAACATATTACAGTGTAACCCGGATATGAGTTGTCGGGACCGGAGAAGAAATCTCTTATATCCGGGTCTCTTATATCCGGGTTACCCTGTACCAGCAACAAAAATGTTGTCGGCATTAAATAACCCATTGAGGTTGATATACCGTAAAACAAACCAAATCAATCGGCAAGTAATTCATTCGTAGTTGCTTATAGTTGTCACAAAAATAAAATGCCCAACACGCAAATTAAAAATTGGGTATATCAAATCCAAGCAAGTACAAGAATTTAAATAACAGAGAAAAAAAAAAAAAAGCAGAACCGAAATCTGAAGGAGCATTAGGAAAGTGAATGTTGCATTTTAAAAGCTAAGCAATGTATTAAGAAGCAGGAAAATTACGTTAGAATCAAAGAGAATTGAACCGCCATGTAAAATATCAGTTCACCTATATGGAAGCGAATGCTGGACAAACTTATCACAGATGAACATGACACTTAAAACAGCAGAAATGTCCTAAAGAATGATGAAAATACTATACATTGAACAATGACGAGAAAATGAAATCAAACGGCACTTACATCAACATTAGAAAAACTTTTAAAATTTCTAGGCCGCATAAGGAAAAGCGGCCTGGAAAATTTGACAATCACGGGATATATTGACGGTAAGAGAGAAAGCGAAAACAAGGCATGATTTAGGTAATGAGCTTGTAAAAATGAATGACAATAGTTTAGGTGAGATAGCAAAACACATTTAGAGCTACAAAGGACAATTTGTGGAGAGCCATGATTCCCATGGCCTTGAAGGGACATGACACATAGAACATAACATCTTAATTTTGTTACAAATGCTGGTTGGCGCTATTAATTTCGCATTCCCTGTTGCTTTCTGTCATTCAGCAATAGTTGCCCTAGGTAGGACAATCTGGACTGATATGTGGGCCTCATAAAATGGAGTATTTAATGCCGCTCCGTCATATAACATACGTGTAGGCCCCGCTTTAAACTGGCCTTATGTCTAATTTCCTGTTATCTGATGCAAATTAAATGCAATGAATAATGATTGAATATATCTACACTTCAACTATTTTAGTTGAAGAAGCAGGTGATTTTCTCGAATTAGATATTAATTAACCAGAAAATTTAAGTTTACATGACAAAATTGAAGATTTTTACGAATTGATTTTGTTTTTCGTCATTTATATTTTATTTTAGAGTTCAAATATACAGTGTAACCCGGATATAAGAGAAAACCGGATATAAGAGACTTCTTATCCGGTCCCGACAACTCTCTTATATCCGGGTTACACTGTAATTAACAATAACATACAGAACTGTTGAATGACAGGAAGCAACAAGGTTACGAATGCAAGGTTAATAGCGCCGAGCTGTACTTACAGCCTTCATCAGAAATCCCTTCAACTTATACCTCCCAGAAATCTCTCCCACATAATTTTAAAACATTTAAGTAGCCACAATTGCCAATAGCACTTTATTATATAGGACGTATAACGCTTAGGTATTACTGCCGCCCTCTGTAATTCTTTCCATGAAATCTGTATTTCTGAGTACCGTTAATGTAGAATCATTGGATAAATCGGGATGAATTATTCCATTAAAATTAAAATGTTTCTCTTGATCGTATCTTGCAGACGTGTGTGTGTGTGTTGGTGGGCCCACAAAATTTCTTCAAGCGCTTTATCGAGACTTGATAATTACCAAATAGCATAAAATTTGGTCGTCCGTATGAAAACATTACAAATAAAATTGGTAAAGACTACACAATCTACTCTAAATGATTGTTTCAAAGTGAACACCGCCATCTTGTTTTTCATGGTTTCCTCTTTTCTTTTAAAAGTAAAACCAATTTTCTAGATGATCTTATTGCAACTACTTTTAATTGACTCCGTCTAAGAAAATTTATACTAACACGTCATTAAAGCTAAGCTATTTTTCGTTAGCTTTATATATATATATATATATATATATATGGCCACTCTTATTCGAGAATACCAGACTTCTAGGGCGGCTAGCCAATCCCTATTGCAGACGCTTGATCAGGCGCATTTGTGTTTATAGAACACCCACAAAGCTCTCATATTGCAACTATACTGAGCAGACCTTAATTACAGTTACTGGAAAAGAGCGTATTATCTAGCGTGATCAACAATCTGAACAAGGCCAGCAATGCTCAAACTCTTGGCCAGCAGCTGTCGACGGCCTCCAGGGTCAACATCTACCCAATTTCGCTCACAAGGCTTGGGTCAACAAGTGCTCGGGTGAGACACTTTCCAAACGTTCCACACACTGCCGCATCCCCCACCCAAGTCCAGTAACATCAGAAAATCTCCTTCCTGACAAATCGACCATGATGAGATTCGAACCAGTGTCAGAATGCGAACGTTTACCACTTTTTCTATGGAAGACTAAAAGCAAATTAGAAAATGAATAAATATCATGAAACTATTTTTTAAATCAGTTGATATCATTCTTTCTAATACAGTGCAACCTCGGTTCTTGAGCGTCTCACATGTCGAACAAATGAATTTTCGAACAGAGAATTCGAGATGAAAATTTCGTTTCTCGAACAACTTTGCTGAACCGAGTTAACCCGAACGGAATCATTTCTGACGCTGCCGCCGTGTTGTAAACATATGTGTTGTGCATTTCTTTTTCCAATTTTATTGTACTGTGACTTTTACTCTGGATAGATTACGATTAGAAAAATATTTTCGGCTTACGAACATTTCGTGATACGAACGGCTTTCAGGAACGAATCAAATTCAAGAACAGTTTCCACTGGATGACCTTTCCTGGTCGTGGTATTAATGACTGGACCATAAAAATAGAAACTAAACCACTTTAGGGAATGTTCTCATTATATTCAATGTATTTGAGTGTCGAAAATGTCGCTAATTTTCCACGGTGTCAAGTCCAGCTCCATCGTCCAAACATAGGAAAGACGCATAGAATGGCCGGGTAACTACAGAGTTGCTAAAAGATGCTCTTCATGGCGAAGCAGATAAGTTGTCGATTCGTCTATTAACGGAGCCACTTGCAAGCACAATCACATTTTAAGCAGGTAGACGAAAACAAGATACATGCAAATCTCCCAAGAATCCACCAGCAGTGATTCCACCCAATATGGCAACTTTTTCCACAAGAGAGATGTCTGAACGTAAGTCAACTATGTACGTGCGAAGAAAGCACAGGACCGTCCTGAGTATGACTATAAACTACATACAATCAGGTTTTGAGGAGCATGTAACAACTTAATTGCTGGTGTTTCCAGATTCACCCTGAACCGGGTTGTAGCACCAGTCGGGGTACCAGCTATGAGATAATAGTAAACCTCCCAAAAGGGGTCAGAACACTATGAACGTATAAAAATAGGTTTTAATACCAGCAGAAAATATGTCTAATATCTGAGAAATATTACCAGCAATTCAATGTTTTTGTAGGGGTATTACCAGCAGTTCTTTTTTTGGGGGAGGGATATTACCAGCCGTTTTTTTTTTTTTTTTTTTTTTTTTTTTTTTAGGGGGATGGATATTAACAGCCATTTATTGGCGGGGGGCATTACCATCCGTTTTTGGTGGGATATTACCAGCAGTTCTTTTTGGGGTGAATATTACCAACAGTTCATTTTTTTTGTAGGGGATATTACCAGCAGTAGATTTTTTTTTTTTTTTTTTTTTTTTGGGGGATGGATATTAACAGCCATTTATTGGCGGGGGGCATTACCATCCGTTTTGGTGGATATTACCAGCAGTTCTTTTTGGGTGAATATTACCAACAGTTCATTTTTTTGTAGGGGATATTACCAGCAGTAGATTTTTTTTTTTTTTTTTTTTGGGAGAGGAATATTACCAGCAGTACATTTTTTTTAGGGGAAAGGAATACTGCCGGCAATAAAAATCTTGTCGGCATTAAATAACCCGTTGAGGGGTAGGGTTAAAACAAACCAAGCCAAAGCACAGGACCTGAATGAAATGTATCCCGAACAGTTCTACTCATGCTGTCTGCATCACGACATTGCTGTTTAATATTTATATTCCATCGGTCTCCATACT
>CAHIKZ030003979.1:1880000-1887500 GCA_903632075.3 Acanthosepion pharaonis
ATGATGGAGGACATGTGGAAACTTAAATAAAATTTCACTAAAACCTTAAAAAATATAGATCTACTTTCTAATCCTTTTTACAAATTATTTCTATCGCAAATACAAATAGTTATAGATTTTTTGATGTGCACACAAACATTGTGGATACCCTGTATATAACATTTTTATTTTTGTTGCTTAACATTTGAAAGATAATGAAATTTTTTTACTGAACCAATATTAAAAAAAAAAACGAAAGAAAATAACTTTAGGACTTGAAACGCTTTTTTTTCTAAAAATTCGAAAACACGTCCTCGTCAAAAATAGTTGTTACTGCAACCAAAAACATTTTAATAACATTTTGCCGATAATTTTATCCTTTTCTTATTTATTCATTGCAGTAACTTCAAACAGATTGCATATTTATAATGCATTCAATAAATCAGAAAAAAATTAGGATAAAGTGATTAGCAAAATGAGGTCGATAGTTGGAAACTCTCGTGGATTGATAATGACACTTATAAAAAAAACTTCGTAATTGGAAATGTTATAAAGCGTTTTTCGCAAATAATTTCCAACGTGACCTATGTCACACTATTTACATTATTCGGACTATTGTCCTTATCTTAGTCGCCATGTTTATCACAAGGTTTCAGCCGTTGTACGCTCCGAACTTCATGTGGTTGGAATGTCGAACTGAACCCTTTATTTCGCTCCCTGGAGTAGACTGTTCTAGTTCCACGTGTCATGTCTAATGGATGTCAATTATCTGCTGTTAATTCCCCTCTCAAAGTTCTCCATTGCCTTAGCCAGGTATTGAACACACACTGTTTGGGTCCTGTCACTGGATCTAACTAACGACTTTATCCCCTGTGCCATGTGTCCTTGGTATGTGGAACTAGAACAGTCTACCCTAGTGAGCAAAATAAAGGGTTCAGTTCAACATTCCAACCACCTGAAGAAGGCCGGAGCGTATAATGGCCGAAACGATATGTATAAACATGGCGAAAAAGATGAGGGCAATATTCCGAATAATTTTAAATATTCTACATACCTCATCTCAGAAATATAGACAGGTGACCTATGTTAATTGTAATGCTAATATTAGCAGTTTCTTTATAAGGACAGATTCATCATTCACTGACTGAGCAGCCAGACAAAGGTAATCCATCATGAAAAGAATTGCATGTCCATGACGCATTCGGACAAACGCTTGCCCTTCTGACCCAGACTCGGCATTCTGTAGTAAAAGCACGAATATACAAATACATTATCTATTATTTTCGATTTCTGTTTACAAGGGTCAGATCAGACCAAAACTCGTATATAGCTGATATATTTAATCTGGAGCTGCACAATGCAGCCTTTATAAATCGTTTATGTGTCCTTCTCGATCACGAATTATTGTCCATTCCTTTCCCACAAACGAAACGTTGCTAGCCTTTCTCTTATCTCTTGCTATTTCCATGGCAAATGCTCAAGAGCTACATTCCTGCTGTTGAAATCTTCACAGCTAGAAAACGCTAAGTCACGAATACATTGGACTCCTCCTCATTCCCGTCTTATTCTATGTATAAGAAGTAAGTTTCAGTCAAGTTATTTCCCAGAATTGTAGAACTCGCCATGGTGGATACTTTTCCGATCAATCCTCACTTAATGAAGTCTATAGCCGATCGTTATCTATACAAAATAATAAAATGGTCAGTTCCCTGTAACGTTTCACAAGCTCACTCCTCGTTCTATCATATAATTCTACGATAGCCGTATCAGACCAAAAATGAAGTACTGGTGCCATATAAGAGTGGGAGTTCTCCCAAATTTCACTTTCCACTCTAGTCGAAAGCGACACAACGTCCTTGTGTGTGACGCAGATTTTTCCACTTCACGCTAAAGACTCGTCGTGATACTCATATCCTAGCGAGACACCCTCTGACACTTAAAATTCTCATGCTGAGATGTAAGTTCAACTCAAATAGCATCTTTCTGTAAACCACCGTCTTGTGGAACTGGCTCCAAAGATGTTGCTTCTCCTATCTCTACAACCTTAACCTGTTCAACTCTATTGTTAACGGTTAACTTCCACACATATCAGCATAAGTTATACCTCTTACTCAGTAACCTCGAGTTCCTTCCTGATTTTGTACAGGGTGAACCCGACTTTAAAAAAAGATGTACTTTTTACTTCCTCCGTTTACGTACCTAACCAACCTAATTCAGTAACGCGCTACATTAACTGGCTCTTTGGCTTTTTGTTATGTGAACAATAGTATTAAAAAATAATTTTCAGTCACAATGAACGGTTAAACTAACAATGAGTCTATGATTTTAAATTTATTGGTGTCTTTTATTCAGGCGTCAGTTAGGACTTGAATATATAAAGCATTGCTGAAGATGCTGGACAAATGATCGGCTCATTTTATCGTTCAGGGAATTATCTGCTTCCTTCGGCCATTTTTTGCCTTTGCAAGCGTCAAACGGGAACAGCTTCATCCATACTCCCCAGTCTTGATATTGTTTAAAATCTTTTACGCAATGTTTTGGGTGGAGGTTTCTAATTTTCTCTGCAACTCTCAGCACCGGAGCAATTGTATCGCTCCTCTATTGCAATTTCCTTGTCAAATGTTCAGATGAGCTTCATTCTATAGTTTCACCCGTTTGGGCTGTTAGATCTAAGATATAGCTTGCTAAATTTACCGAGAGGAATCGCACACATTTCTCTCATATTCAGAAAACCAGGAGCAAGTTCCACCCAGAAATCCCTTTTCATCAATTACTGCCCCTTTAAATTTTTTAATTCGTAAACTCTCAAAATCAAAGGTCAATCTCTATTTTTCTTGTTCCTATATTCTTTTCTTAGCACTTCCGTTTGTATTCATATCCCACGTATTATCCATTAAAATTTTAAACTTCTATACTGAGCAGCACTTGCACCTTGTTTTATATGGATTTTAGATATCTTTTCATTAGCTAGCATGAGTAGTTTACTTGTATTGGGCTCATTTGACGATTCTTTTGGTGAATCTTACTTTGATCACTCCATCCATAACATTTTTTTAATGCAAAATTCTATTACTTCGAATTTGCACTTAATTTTAATGAAGTTGGTAGGTGCTAAATCTGGCTGTTTTTACGGCAATGCAATTTCCTCCGAGCTTTTTTTCATTTCAAAAGATCAGATACGTTACAAAATAATTTTGTATGAAAGTTGAAAAAATATTCATCGTGTAATCAAACTTGAGGATAAATCATTTTCACGCGGCACCAAACAGACGCACCTTCTCTTATATCCTAACAGAGACTCAATCTAACAAATTGACTGGTTACGATGTCCTATATCATTTCCGCTTTTATAAAGAAACATACTCAAAGACATTAATATCCGAAGGCCTAGTAATGAAATCACGTTGCACAGAAAATGTACCCATCATCAATAGAAAAAAAATCAATCCTATATGTCTAGAATGCATTCATAGAAAGTGAAATTATTTGTTTCGCATTGTTCCCAAGATATGAATTAAGCAATAATATACCACCATTTCTTTATTTGTTCCCTTTTTATCGATAAATGTTGCTGTTACACACAGCCACACGCACACACTCGTACTCGTAACTGATGGTAGTTCATGAATAAGCAATGAGGCTTTTTTGTTGTCTGTAAGCGTGCGTGAGGGTAATACATTTTTTTATAACTTTTTTTTTCTTCTTTAAAATATTCTTTCATGTCTGTTTGAAATGTGTTATGGTTTAATGTTTTGTCTTTCTAACTTCTATTAATAAACGGGCGACTCTGCGTCTGATATTGGTTAGCATGCGAGCTTGGTTGATAATTACAACCGAGTTCAATAAGTATTGACGGCCCACTCATACCTTTTAAATTTATGCCATAACTATGATCAGGTTTTGTCGTAATTCCTGGAAGAACTTTTCTTTTTTTTTAAATTTATATGCGTTCTTGTCTTTGGTGTTAAGACGTTTCGGTTGTCGTTGTCTATTTGGTTAACTCTAAAACACATGGGCGTGGATTCTTTTTGACTCGCTGCACATGTTTAGGTATATATCATTATCTTGTTTCTTCCTACTTATTTATGGCTTTCCGGGTCTCCACTGAGCCTAAGGTTTCACTGCTCGGCCTAAGGATCGAACTCCACGTCCTGGGTAAGAGGAAAAACTACGTCCAACAGCAAGGCCTCTGATCAGGAGGTTTTGAGGATGTTAATTGCTGGTGTTCCCAGGTCCACCCTGTTAGGCTCCAAATTAGGGTCAAATAACACCAAAACTTGTGTCAAAATACTATGAAATAATAACAGAAATACTTTGTAAAAAAAAAATTAACAGCAAAACAGTTTTGAAGGAAAAATATTACCAGCAATAAAAATCTTGTTAGCACAAAATGACCCCTTGAGGTTGATATGCCGTAAAACAAAACGACCCGACCCAGTCTTAAACGATTTTCTTCCGCAAAATTTTATTTCCCACCAGAATGGAAATCTTCATAACTGGTATCCTCGGCTTAATATGCAAATTTACTCTTTTTTTTTTTTTTCCCCACAACGTTTCGGTCACATATAGCCATCTGGGTAACCTACTAGGCCCAAATCTATATACACCAGAAGAATGCACAATTCCCGAAACGTTGCGATAGCAAAAAGAACGAGGACAATCCGAATGTAGCTTAAATGTATTAACCATATCTGTCTTTCTTTCTGATATTCGGTATTGTAATTATTTAAATTATTTGGTCTGTTGTCCTCGTCTTCATTGCCATATTCCCGACGTTTCCTTCGGTATACGCCCCGGCATTCTTCAGGTGATTGAAATTTCGAACTGAACCCCTTTTTATTTCGTCCGCCGGGGTAGATTGTTCTAGTTCCACGTGCCATGCCTATTTCGGGTGTCTCAAATATCTCTTTAAGTCAACTCTGCATTGTTTCGAGTTCACCCCTGCAGTAGCAAGGTATTGAACGCTCACCTTTTTGGGTCTCGTCACTGGATCCACCCAACGCTTCCTAAAGGGAGATAACCGAGTCATTTAGCTGAGTCATGGTACATGGAACTAGAACGATTTATCACGATGGACGAAATAATGTTCGCTTCGAAATTCCAATCACCTGAAGAACGGAGCGTGCAACGACCGAAACGTCGTAAATATGTCAATAAACTTGACGACAACATTTCGAACAATGTAAAATTAAGTTGAATTTTAAAATTTGTATTCAGTAGCCAACCTTTCATTAAATAAAAGCATCAGAATATTAAAAATTAACGTTAATATTGCTCCATTGTGACTTAGAAACACTGAGGTTAATTTAAAAATTCTTAAGTTATTGATTTATTTAAGATAAATATCTCCGTAATAGACGTCAATATTTAATTTTATAAACATTAAATTTTTAGTCATCTTCAAATGTTTCTAAACAGAAATTTTGCCATAGATAATATCTTTACTTAATTTATTCAGTTGAATTCATTGAAAAAACGTTGACAATGAAATATAAATTTAAACATCCAACTACTTTTCACACATTCCAATTTTGATATTACCTTATCTTATATATAAAGATATATGCATACACGTATATCTATACATGTGTGTATTCGTGTATATTCATTAACTGCGCTACACAATCTTAATATTTAGAAAGCCTAGTTTACACAAATTCAAATCTAATTTTGCTTTTATCTGAAGTTTAAGCTAATTTTATAGTTTAATAAATACCCAGGCTTCCATTGGTAACTGCCGGTGATGTGTAAGCGCCACCTATCATCTTAATCGGAATTTATAATCAGTCATGTGTACAGTTCATTAAATATAAAATACATGACAGCAATTCTATCGAAATCTTTGGATTGCGAATGAAGCGTTTGTTCAAATATTAAACCAAATAAACGCAAATAGACTTGCAACTTTCTCAACAGACGTAACTGTTCCTTTGAACTTAAACACATTAATGTGATCGCAATCTGCATAGGCACCATTAGGCTAAGTTGAGTTACAATTTGCTATGAACCCCGGCAACCTTTTCAAATCCTTTCAAATTCTGATAATCATTGGGTGTCTTTATACTGATTGTGTTCAGGTTTGTGAATGTCACTTTGAAGTCCTTTTATTCTTGTACTTTTTTGTCATTTTCTTGTCACTTGTGCAATTCCTTAAGCGACTAGCTTCTATTGTTCAAAGGAGCTAATTTAAAGATATCACAGAGAGAGAGAGAGAGAGAGAGAAATAACATTCTCAACATCACTACATGTTCTGAAGAATAATCTAAATTTGAAGACAATCAAGTGTTATTTTTTTTTGTCTCAGATGAAGTGCTGATATTTCATTATTCATCTTATATTTAAATGAAAGTTTTTTTTTTTTTTTTTTTTTTTTTTTCAATTTTTTTTGATATTAGTTCGAAAGATTTAAGTTAAGTTTATTGAAAGCGAAGTTTTTCTTCCCGGCTTATTTAAAATTGAGACAATAGAACCCTTTCTCTGTGTGTTTGTGCGTGTCTCTCTCTCTCTATCTTTGTGTGTGTGTGTCTCTCTCTCTCTCTCTCTTTGTGTGTGTGTGTGTCTCTCTCTCTCTATCTTGTGTGTGTGTCTCTCTCGCTCTATCTTTGTGTGTGTGTGTGTCTCTCTCGCTCTATCTTTGTGTGTGTGTGTGTGTCTCTCTCTCTCTATCTTGTGTGTGTGTGTGTGTCTCTCTCGCTCTATCTTTGTGTGTGTGTGTGTGTGTCTCTCGCTCTATCTTTGTGTGTGTCTCTCTATCTTTGTGTGTCTCTCTCTCGCTCTATCTTTGTGTGTCTCTCTCTCTATCTTTGTGTGTGTCTCTCTCGCTCTATCTTTTGTGTGTGTGTCTCTCGCTCTATCTTTTGTGTGTGTGTCTCTCTCGCTCTATCTTTTGTGTGTGTGTCTCTCGCTCTATCTTTGTGTGTGTGTGTCTCTGTCTATCTTTTGTGTGTGTGTGTCTCTCTCGCTCTATTTTGTGTGTGTGTCTCTCTCTATCTTTGTGTGTGTCTTCGCTCTATCTTTGTGTGTGTGTGTCTCTCGCTCTATCTTGTGTGTGTGTGTCTCTCTCGCTCTATCTTTTGTGTGTGTGTCTCTCTGCTCTATCTTTGTCTCTCTCGCTCTATCTTTGTGTGTGTGTCTCTCTCGCTCTATCTTTGTGTGTGTGTGTCTCTCGCTCTATCTTTGTGTGTGTCTCTCTCGCTCTATCTTTGTGTGTGTGTCTCTCTCTCTATCTTTGTGTGTGTGTGTCTCTCTCGCTCTATCTTTGTGTGTGTGTCTCTCTCGCTCTATCTTTGTGTGTGTGTCTCTCTCTCTATCTTTGTGTGTGTGTCTCTCTCTCGCTCTATCTTTGTGTGTGTGTGTCTCTCTGCTCTATCTTTGTGTGTGTGTCTCTCTTTGTGTGTGTGTGTGTCTCTCTCCTCTATCTTTTTGTGTGTGTGTCTCTCTCGCTCTATCTTTGTGTGTGTGTGTCTCTCTCGCTCTATCTTTGTGTGTGTGTGTCTCTCGCTCTATCTTTGTGTGTGTGTC
>CAHIKZ030003979.1:1892500-1927500 GCA_903632075.3 Acanthosepion pharaonis
GCGGAAAATTACCCACTTCAAAATTTGTGTGGTCTATTGTGTAATTCTAGAATAATTAAATGCTACTTTCAATGATATGTCGTTTTGTTCCTACTTATAGTGAACGAGACTGTTCACATTCGTCAATTTTCCAATTGTATATAGGTAAATCTTAAAAATATTCTGTTCAAAAAAAGCAAAGCTTAAAGGAAATGTTAACCATTTTTCATACATTCTTGACGTAAACAATGAGGAAATAATAGTTGTCAGACAACGAGATAGGTTTCACAGTTTAATTACATTATTGTTCCTGGGAATCCAATAATACAGAATATTAACTAAATGAAGAACTTTTTGTAAAAAGAACAAGGCAAAACCGTGAGGGGTCATATTGTTTTTTAAACTGAATACATTCTATGTGGAAATGTTTCTTTAAGCTGGAGTCGTTGAGATTGGCGGGGTGTTTCTTTTAGCTTTGGTAAAATACCTAATCCCGAATAATTATATCTTGAACCTTAAAATATAATTCTTACTCAGCTAATAAGTGTGGTAAACGAACCCATTGCAAGCATGCCTCATACTGTGGAAACAAACACGTGCTAAATTTCTTAATTCGTGCTGTTTCAGAAGTTTCTCTGTTGCCTCTCGTCAGAATGGATAATCATTTCGGTGAATTGGTGTGCATCTTGGTAGCGACGCGTTAGATTCCCTTTTATGCTTTACCAAAGTGCTCATCTGAATATTATTCATACTAATGTTGAGCAGGTTTTGTAAAACTACGCTTTTCAGACTTTGACCGAAATCAACATAGTGCAATAGAAACAGTATAAGGTCTTTTGCAATAAGTTAAAATACAATTAACATTTTTTTAATTGGTAACGCCTCCATGCAAGGCGGCAAAGCCACAAAGGCACAAAGAGTTACAGGGTGACAATGAGTGGGAAGAGAAAAGAATATTCAGGAGGGCGGCAAATAGCAATTGACAAGGTATTTACATTGTTCAAAATTGGATGGAAAGCATGGAGCCGGAAGTGAATTCCACAAGCAAGAAGTGCGAGAAAAAATATTGTTAGAAGAGAAGTTAAGGCTACATCTAACCATCTCAACTGCAAATTGATGAGATCTAAACTCCAGCCTAGTACTGATCTTAAATTCAAAAAGTCTAGGTACAATAGCGAAGACCTCATCCGAACAATTACCATGAAAATATTTATAGAAGAGACAGCTAAGCAACCTTACGGGGATAAGTGACTGAAGCCAATCCGCTAGATCAGTACCAATAATATTGCTGACTCTTTTTTGGATTTTATCAAAGTGCTCCAGTTAAGTAGCAGGAGCAACGGACTATATGTGGCAGCATTATGATAAACATGGACGAATGGTAGACTTATAGATATGTAGGATAGATTCTGTCGAGAAAAATTCTTGACCGACACAGTGATCAAATTTTCTCATCAGCCTGACCTAGCAATATATTCACTAGTCTTTCCAATTCAGTTCAACTGAGAATGTTAGCCCTAGAAGTCGCAATAAGTTACTTTCCTGGAGGTTAGCATCAGCCATTCTGATAAAAGGTAGTGATGGGTCTCTCAGATGTTTAATGGAGTTTTCTTGTAAATACTTAGTATCTAGTGACTTGTATCCGGAATATATATTTCCAGACTACTGTCAATAGCTTTGCACTGATACCTATGCCAAGAAAATTGGTTATTTGTTGCCATTTTAAAAACTATATTTTGTGTGTTCGGATTTTTTTAAAAAAAATAAAAGTATAGGTTTTTAAAGAGGTTCTAAAATTTAAAAAAAATAAGCAATCACTTAAATATGCGAAGAACCTAATTTAAATTTGTCGGTTTTAAAACAATAAATAGCATATGTTTGAATATATAAATCAACCGATGGATAGAATGAAAGCAGGGAAAATATATACACCTTGTATTTTGTACTTGGTAAAATTGCTTTCCAAAATGAAAAGTAATCTTCATAAAAAAAAAACCCAAAAAAAATGATCTAAACAAGTCGCCATTTTCATGTCATAGATTGGATAATTCCTCTTATGTTGATGTCTTAGTCTTTCGAATGATGGTAACATCTTGTGCAAACGAACGAAATTAGCATTGATTATTTAAACAATTCTATTTTACACAAACAATCGATATCGTAACTTTTCTGGATTTTATATATAAAATTTTTAACATTAAAACAATCTGACACTCCTCCTAAAAATTTATGAATAGATAATGTGAAAGCTTTACGATTGATTAATCGTAACGTCTTTTACATTATCTATTCATAACTTTGTGGGAATGTCAGATCTTTCTATAATACTGAAAAAAAAAAAAAAAATGCACTATATATTTTATTTAAAAATAATCTCAAAAGCTATACACACCATTTGTGTGTATATATATATATATATATATATATATATATATATATATATATATATATATATAATCTCAGTATTCAATATTCTTGAATAATTATTTTAGTTGTTAAGATGGACTCCTTGCCATTCTATAACATTCATGAATCTTTCTATCGTTGATTCCGTTAACTTTGATATTGCTAGTTTGAAGTTACTTAGTTTTTATTCAATCCCAGAGATCTTTGTTTAAATATTGTATAAAATGTAAGATAAGCTTTCGAAAAAGCATGCATTGTAAAAAAAAAAAAAAAATCTGTTGATATCGCAATACATCTGTAATTTCTAAATTTTTAACTTCTAAAACAATATTAAAACCCGAATATATGAAACCTCCATTTTCATATCTTCGCTTTTTTATTCATACTGGTTTTCTCGAGAATTGACAAAAAAATTCATTTCTATTATATATATATATATATATATATATATATATATATATATATATTTTTTTTTTTTTTACAAAAAAATGTTTATAGACATATCTAAACGAGTTATGAAAGTAAAGTAAGTTTTATTCATAAATTTATAAAACAAATCTTTGACCAAGAGACCACGAAAATTTAGAATATTTAATTTTTAAAAAAACTGGAATTTTTTTTTTTTTTTACCTGCCATTCGCACTTGCTACATAGGTTCACTAAAATTAGTTTACGAGCAACTAGATTTATAACGTTGTTTTCAAGAGTTGGTAACGAAAATGTTATTGCTCGGACTATTATCCTCATCTTTGTTGCCATATTTATCACAACGTTTCAGCCGTTATACGCTCCGGCGTTTTTCAGGTACTTGAAATGTCGAACTGAACCTTTTATTTCCTTCCCCGTGCCATCTCTGATGGATGTCATTGTAAATAATGTACATAATACCTCATCTCAGAAATTTAGATTGATTATTTATAAAAATTAGTGTTCAATTTTTTTGTTTATAATTCTCCGTAAAATGAAAATACATAAATACATTTTCGTATATTTTGTTGGTCTTTTCTCTTAAAATCTTCAAAATAGGTTTTGAAGGCATTAATAACTCTCTCGGCTTCATACTGAGTAATACAACTTCCAAGAGAAACGCCCTAATTTATACTCACCGTATTTTTTCGGTAGCCTATGTTGCTGAATAGTGAATTTTATTCTCATTCTATTGGCTGTGGTTCTACTACATCTGTTACTAGTTCTACTACTACATCTGTTCTACTACATCTGTTACTAGTTCTACTACTACTACTACTACATCTGTTACTAGTTCTACTACTACCTCCTCCTCTACCTGCAGAGGAGGGAGAGTAATTCTACTTAATGCTTTGGAAAACTAAGCCATTTAGGTAATCAGAATAAAGTAGTATTAACTTATTTTTAATCGGCATCAGCCCCTGCAAAGCAGTAACGCCACTAAGAAAAGGGGGTTACAGGTAGTGAATGAATTAGGGACAGAACCATTAATAATCAGAGTGAAGAAAAGAGAGGACACTTGGTGACATTGCTTTTAAATTTTTGTATAGTTGACTGGAAAACATGGAGCCGTAAGGCAGTCCCACAAGCGAGAGAAAAAAAAACTGTTAGCATAGAATTTACGGTTATATCTAGCGAGAACAACTGTAAATTGAAAACGCCAGTTTAAATCTTCCTGATGTTAATTATACTGCAGAAAAATTTCTTGTCGGCTTATTCTGAGATCGTTATCGATTTTCGAAGGACCTATACTTGACTGCCAAAATAACAAACCAAAACATTACTTTCGTAGCTACTGTCATACAGGTACAGGATATCTTTGAAGGCCTCCAAGTCAAGGCAAATGGTTGGTCTACATCTAAATTAACAAGTAAATTAAGTACTTTTGAGAAATCAGTTTTCATTTACACCTTCGAACAAATTACTTTTTTAACTTTTGAAAGGCATTTTCGTTAAATGTGTTTAATGTTGAGCTCTAGATTAAATGTTATTTAAAAAAAAAATAATGAATATCCCACGTGACCGCGAGTTAATCCCGACATAAAAAGTGAACTGGAAACATAATAAATAACAAACGTTCTTGAAAATAACAATTGATGTTAGTCGAAATATGGAAAATTTCATATTCAAGTACCAGCCGGATAAATGAAAAATTATTAGAAGGAACGAGACGGGAAAAAGAAATATATTAGCTCCCGAAAAATAGTTAATTCGGTCGATCACTGTGGGGAGAAAAGCGAATTTGTACAGTCATTATTACTGCTGATAATGCAAGACTTTACAAACTTTAGGCCGCTGGTATGTTTATTATAAAAATATGAAAAAAAATTTAACCTTTTTCCCGCCGGGCTTCGTTAGCCTAGGGGTTAGAATATCCAACTTGTATCAAATCGGTCGGATTTTTGATCCCGGCTTCAAGCGGTCGAATATCTAGCAACACTGATCACTGATGGGATGCGAAACAGTCTCCGTAGATCACACACACACACACATATATATATATATATATATATATATATATATATATATATATATATATGGTGGTACAAAATTTTATCACTGCCGTGAAGAGACAAAAATTAGTTTTATTATTACCACTAATGATAATAAAATTCCCTTTGTAAAGAGGACTTTGTTAGGCCTCCAACTAATTACCATTTAATTTTGTTTTTCTTTTTCCCTACTAATAAACGTTGGCCATTGTTTTTTTATTATATAATTTACTCGATTTACCTCGATTTAGCCTCGTTGAGCGAGGTACGAAACCGTTTAGCTAGCCGTTTTTTCATTTTTACTTTTTATTATCATGAGTTGTAAGAATACAACTAATTTTGTGTGTTCATGGCAGTGAGATATATATATATATATATATATATATATATATATATATATATATATAAGGGACCAGGATGAAAAAGTATGTACATTTAATTTACCCCCACCACCGATATATTTTCAATGACCTTGTTTTCTCCCCTTCTATCACACTTCACATCGTGCGTTTACTTATCTTCAAATAATAAAGTGTTAACAAATGAATTGACCAAAATCACCTGAAAATACCGAAAGTTTGAAACCAAGATGGCGGAATCATTCTTTTTTTTTTTTTTTTTTTATACTTAAAGCTCTACATGTTAACTTTTTTTATACGTGAGAACTTTTTAATACTGCTGTTTGCTGGTCTATTTCAACTGTGACCATTAACTTTATAACTTATGGAACATAACATGTGATTTTTTAAGAAATTATTATTCGAAAAGATTTATTTTAATGTTCAATAATATTTTATCATACTGTTATCAAATGCGTAGGTTGGTAATGAATGACAAACATCTGGTCAGAACGCTGATAAATCTGGCTTGGTGCTCGGAGGCTATTCCATTGAACGAGCAGTTCATGTAAAAGATTGGAAGCTGTCACCTCGACACGACAGAGAAATGACAATATTACAATATACCGTGTACATGGATACTATATATATATATATATATATATATATATATATATATATATATATATATATATAATAAGGAAAATAGAGGAAGCACTGGAGGATTTGTCCTATAAACTCATCATATAAATAAATTCATTGAGTCTGACCGGCCTCGACACCGAAGAGATAAAGACAACATAGCGCAGCTCAACACATAAATGGCGGAACTCCTCCTGAGTTCGCTATTAACGTCCTATAATTGGGACTCATCACCAAGCCGCGCGTCAAGGCATTAGAAGTTGGTACAACGATAAAACATATGGTATGTTGGAGGATTTGATAAACCCAAATGTCATTGTTTCTGATAAAACCTGGTGGTGGATGACGGCTGTTTGTCCCATAATTGGGACTGATGAGTCCCAATTATAGGACGAAACCCAACTGTCAGGGTTTCGATACCTGGTGGTGGATTTTCCTGTGATGAGTCCTAATTTTATGCTTCCTCTATTTTCCTGTTGAGGTTTATATCAATGAATATATATATATATATATATATATATATATATATATATATATATATTTAAAACTAGTAACAATTATTGTAAAAGAATGTTACAAAATACCCCACCCTCCAAAAAAGTTTAACTTTTTTATTTATTTTTTTTTTTTTTGTCGTTAAAGACACATCCTTGTCGGAAAATCTCGATTGTTAATGTCTTTTGCTTATGCTCACATTTGCTGAAGAGGTCTACTATAATATTAATATTTCTGATTTTTTTTTTATCTACCAACTATCTTGCAGCGACCTACTATACAAACACGCATATATATATATATATATATATATATATATATATGAATCTTTTATACCAGTTTCATTACATTTTTAATGAAACTTGTATGAAGCATTGATTGTTGCCCAAATGCACAATTACATGACTCGCCAGCAAAAAAGGAAGCAACTGCAGTACATTGTCAGTCGATTGTAATGAAATGTCTATATATATATATATATATATATATATATATATATATATATATTATTTCCCCACATAATGTTAATACATTAGATAGATTGAAACTAATGTCTTAGTATAATTGTGGAGGTATTTCTGCCGCTAAATGTATATAAAAATCTAGTTTCTGGATCCACTTTATTTACTCTCCCCACATACTCGAATAAATTCAACAGCAAAATTTCGGTACTCTTTGGCAAGCATTTCAAAATGTCAAATCACATTCTTTTCTTTGATTAACATCATCCTTCCAGACTAGGGTAAGTCTGGCTCTCTACAACTTCCTGTATTCTGTTGTTCTAAGTAAACACCTAGAACCCTTTCCTGCCTCCCATCAGAATGTGACAGCGCCTCGTTACGCCTGCTTGGTCTCACGCTGTCCATTGACATGACGTTGAATAAATACATTGAATCGATAGCATCATCTAACGCAAGAAAATTTGATTCCCTCTGGCGTACCAGAATGTTTTTATCACCCGATTGCATCCTTCAAATCTATAAATCAACCATTCGTCCTTGCATAGAATATTACTGTCATATATGGTCTAGTGCTCCTGTTGTACGTCTCGAGATCCTTGACAAAAATGCATCCTGATCCGGCATCTAGTCTACAATCCATATCCCACAGTCATATCGTGGCCACCCTCTGTCTCTTCTACAAATATGTTCACGGCAACTGTTCCGTCGGACTAATGTCGCTGGTTCCCAGATATCATGAATTTAAACGTGCTGGCATCTCCGTCTCACCCTTTCACTCCCAAAACGGTTAAATGTAAATGTATCTTCTACTCACAGATTCTCCCGCACTTCCCGTCTGTGAAACTCCCTTCCTCTTACTTGCTTCCCCGATGACTATAATCTTCAAATATTCAAGTTTAATGTCAATCGACATCTGACACGCCTCTTTACTCTTGTTCTCAATCCTCTGTAACCCACTGCGTGCTAGTAGCACTCCCGCCTTGCTTTGGGTGTATTACCTTACAAAAATAAATGTTAATGTATTGCTATAATTTTTTTTTCCATCTGTTCTGTCATCCCTTCACGCAGAGTAGTTAAGTAAATAATTCGCTGCTTACCATTACCTTTACTTTCAATATGTCTTGAGAAAGTCACATTCTCCGAGAATGTCTGCCTCAATATATTTTCCACCTTTTTTCATAGTGAATGTGTTTAATTTTACTTGCTGTTTTTTTAAAACATCCTTATTCACATACTCTGTGATATTGTTAGCATTTGTCAGTAGAACCAATATATTTTTATTTTCCCCTCTAAGCAAAGCACTAAAGCCACTAAGATTCATATGATTAAGTAAAATGAGAAAAAGTTTGGATAAAAAAAATCTGTTTTCAGGAATACAGAAGGTGACTGAGGTTGCATATCAATTTTGAAGATCGGTGCCAAAGCCAAAAGCGGTAGAAAGCTCCACAAGGGAGAAAATAAGTTACTATTAGAATATAACTTACGGTTACATGTAGCCATTTTAACAGTAAAACCCAATTGTCAGTCTAGTATTATGCGATCGAAGTACCAATAAGGAAAGCTCATCAGAACAAATGCCAAGGAAATATTTATAGGAAGAATCATGGAAGGCGTGGCGATGGGAGAATTGATTGAAGTAGAAATGCTATATCAGGACCGGAAAAGTTAGATTCTTTGGATTTTATATATATATATATATATATATATATATATATATATATATTCGTTTGGGAAAACCTCGGATAGATCAACTTGCAGTAGAACAAATTGGTATCCGAGGAAACATGGGAATAAAAAAGAACCAAGAACATTAAAACAACGTGTAAACAATAGTCTAGTGTTTAAGCTGCAAGTCCAAAGGAAAAAAAAATCCAAAACGAGTAAAAAGACAACTACGTAAAGTGCTCGATACACTAAGTAGAGCAAACCTAAGATAAGATAAACCTAAGGAGCCAGGCAAACCTACATACGTTTCACATAAACGAATCTTCAGTGTGTGTGTGTGTGTGTGTATATATATATATATATATATATATATATCGCTGAAGTAACAGACAAGATGGGTCATCAATATTCAATGCACGGATGAATGGTAAATTTATAAGCGTTCAAGACTCTTAGAGAGAACAATCGTCTAGCACGGCAGTGAACCAACTTTCCTAGCTGTTGAATCAAAATAATCATTTCATTCCATGCCTGTGGAAAATGCGAGACCAAGAAGGCGCAATGCTTGTCTCTCCTGAATATTAGCATCGGCCATGTTTGCGGAAGGCAAGCCATTCACTCAAAGGCAGCGGTTTCGTTTGGTAGGCGTAAAATTTTACAAGCCATTTGTTATCTCAGATGACAAGTGACTAGAGGTCGTTTTCGAGAGATTTCTGTCAGTTTTACTTCAAAATCATCAGACTTGCTATTATCACAAGCGTAAATAGGTGTCAGCATAAATACCGTCATCTATAATGAATTCTCTTCAAATGACAGTTCAGCACTCATTTAAAAAAAATATATAATTCAGTTTTCATTAACATCTTTTTTTTTTTTTTTTTTTTTTGTCTTTTTTAAAAAAATTGATTTGTGAATTTGAGACTAATTCTTTGCCTCTGCAATGGGTGTATTATGGTTTATTTGCACTTCTTTACCCACTTGAAATCCCCTTTTGAATTTATTGGCTTCCTTTATTACTGAATAAAGTTTATTTCTTTCATTTTCTTTCATAACACAGATCATCATCCATTCTTCTGTAATTTCCAGGTATCTTTAAAGACCGATTGTCGTGGTTTTAAATAGGTATCAGCATAAATACCGTCATCTATAATGAATTCTCTTCAAATGACAGTTCAGTACTCTATTAAAAAACATATATAATTCAGTTTTCATTAACATCTTTCTTTTAGTCTTTTTTTAAAAATTTGATTTGTGAATTTGAGACTAATTTTGATGGAAATTAGTTTTAATAGAAAGATTTTTTATAAAAGTCAACCGACTGGTTGCTCGGTCACTGATTACCGAATATTTCCTGAAGCCATAAAGGAGGATTATAACATTACACTTTCCTTACCAGCTCAATAGTGAGGTAGCAAAAAGTTTAATTCAAATCGCACTAGCTGCCAAACCAATGGATACTTAATGATTCCGGAGAAAGAAACGGCTAACATTAACATCACCTTTAAATTAGTCGGTGAAAAATGCGGACATTGCAGACATCTTGGTAAATACTTATATACTAATATTTATAGTTACAGATGTCAAGCATTTTCATGACTCTCTTTATCTCTGTTAAGTGTCTTCGGTTTGACGTGTTTACTAATTCTCAATCACATCCTACTCAATTTAAGCTTATCCATCTGGTGTGTAACATTTTCAATTTCGAAATTTCTGGTGTTCTTTTGTGTGTTTCATCTTTCTCAGGAAGAACTGTAATCACTCATGCCTGATTCAGTTACTTACCAACGTTCCTATAAAATGGTGATTTGCACAAATCGGTTGAAGATTTTACAAGCTGATTGTATGCGGCATAAAGGGATTGTGTAACATCTACTGGCGAATGGATAAGGAGATGTGTATTTAACATCTGTTTTTGCCTTCAATTCAATTAAAAAGCTCATCAAGTTCACAGACGGACAGACATATATATTTCTTATCGCTAAAAATCCAGGAAAAATGGTCGATTCCTTACACTGCCTCTGTAAGTACCTGGCTCCTCCATATATTTTCCACTTTCCCAAGAGCCAGTCCAGGTCGAAAATAAAATACTGCTGTACCATATGTGGAAAAATATGTGAAATTACCTGCGTGTGAGTGGATTGAAGTTACATGTAGGAAGCGGTGTTTGCGATGCTGGTTTTCAAACACAACGCTGCTCCGTGCTCTGGTTTTATAATCGTTTTACCAGAAGGGTTAGGATGCGCAGGTCTGCCATCTTGTTACTTAAGACCTGCTTTCCCCGTTTTCTCTACTTTTTTTTCTCTTTGTGATAGGGACTTATGACAACTCAGTCTTTGCGAGAGCTCTCTTCTTTTTACATAGTTAACGGATCCCCCGTTTGGATTTGGGTCGCGAAATAGGCAGTGTTTCGCAACACTTACTGTATAGGACCGACTGTATTTGACCGATACCGTGAGAGTTGAATGGAACAAGAACTGTCCAGTTTTCACTTGATGGTCTTTAAAGTCTCGAAGATTCTCTGCGTCTTTGATGATGGCAAATTATTTTTCACCTTATAAATCCGTTCCCACAGACAAAATGTCGCAATCCTCTCGCTGCGCTATCTAAATTTTTATAATGTTATGTTTTGTTGTTGGTGGGTGGGTGGTTGGTGGTGGTTGTTTTTGTTTTTGTTTTACGTAATTTATAAGTGATATTGACTTTCTTTGGTGGGTGATGGTGGCATATGAGTTCCACATGCGAACGCTTGTGAATCCAAATCCCTACTAAAACTCCTAGGATATTTCCATCCGAATAAATACCTACTCTTCTACGCTTGGTCAGCTTTCGTTCGGCTGCCGCTTCAAACTGAACCCAACATTCCATAGAGAACGGGTGGACCTAACTAACGTTAATCAATTTCGGATTTATATCTTTTTATAATTAATATCGCTTTTTCTTTTTTTTTTTTTTCTTTTTTTTTTTAATTTGTAATATCAATAAACAAAGCCAGGCTTTTCAGAAAACTTAATTTTGGATGTTTTATAAACATTCATTCAATATTTTTTTAGAAGCCTGCAAATTAATACGGGACATTTTAGAAAACTATAATTGAAAAGAATTGCCTACATCGACGGAGTAATTTGTCGCACTAGATTAGGACTGAGTAGTGAATTAAATTCTCACTGGTTGATCCATACATTCGGCCTTGTGCCACGTCTAAGCTACGCTTAGTAATTCAATATAAATGACCCGAATTTTTAGGAATACATAATACCGTATTTTCAGAAATCTATATTTACTAATGATTTTCTGAAACCTATAATCAGTAATCCATTTTTTAAATTATATCTGCAATTACTCTAAGGCCTATAAATAATGCCAGGATATTATTTTTTGCAAAACTGACAACGGGTTTTAATTTTGTTTTATAATCAACACGTTGGTTCCCAAACCTCATTTTTTCTTGTTGCAGGGCCCCAACACTATATCTTAATTTTTTTGTACAAGGGACTTTGTTTAACATTGCTTCATAAGACAATGATATCATAGGTAGTACGAATTACCTACGAGCCACTGGTGTGTCCGCGTCCTGGGTAAGACGATAAACTACATCTGAGAGAAAAGGCCTTAGATTAAGAGGCTTTGAGGAGCGTGAAACCACCTCTTAATTGCTGGTGTTTCCAGGTCCCTCCTCACTCGGGGCAGCAACACCTGTCAGAGTCCCAGTTATGGGCAAATAATTACCTACGCAAAAGTGATCAAAACACTATTAAAGTATAAAAATAGGGTTTAATACCAGCAATACATTTTTGAAAAAAAAAAACATTACCAGCAATAAAAAAAATATTGTCAGCATTAAATAAACTATTGGGGTTGATATGCCGTGAAACAAAACAAACCTCCGGTGTGTCGTTCGGCACCTGAGACCATTTTACAATCCAAAGTCCCACACGACCCACGCATGGGTAGTTGGAAACTTATCAATATACAAGTATTACATTGACACTAACTCTCATTTTGTATATTAAAAAAGGTTTGCTTTTATTTATTTATATATATATATATATATATATATATATATATTTTTAATGTCGTTCTGGTGTACTATGATCTCGTAAATAATAAATCACAGCGTTTCTCTCCCTCCATCCCGGTTTAAACGCTGAGCTGCATACGCGTCCCCGGTTTAGACGATAAACTACGTCCAACAGCAAGGTCTCTGATCATGAGGTTTTGAGGAGCGTGGAACCACCTCTTAATTGCTGGTGTTCCCAGGTCCACCTTAACCCGGGGAGGTAGCACCTGTTATGGTTCCAGCTCTGAGTAAATAGTTGACCCCCACAATGTCACCCAAAACACTATGAAAGTGTAAAAATAGATTTTAATACCACTAAAACTTTGTAAAAAAAAAAAAAAAAATAGTAGCAGCAATAAATATTTGAAAAAAGAAAATATTACCAGACATAAAAAAAAAACTTCTCGGTATTAAATAACCCATTGAGGTTAATATGCCACAAAACAAAACAAAAACTATACATTTTTGGGGGGAAAAAAGGAAATTGTCAGTATTAAATAACTCATTGTGGTTGATATGCCGTAAAACAAACAAACCAAAAACAAACAGCGTCTGCCTCCCCATAATCCTCATAGAAAAGAAATTAAAAAAAAAAACAACATACAGGAGGTTCGTCTGAGCCTTTCAGACATGCCACGACGTCACTCCGGTGTGCTGTGTGGGAGTCAATTTGTTAAATACTAGGTTTTACGATGGCTGTTAGTGGGTGAATACATTTCGCACATGTTTTCTCTCTACCTGATTCTAAGTGATCATATCGAACAAACGCGATGTGTGATGGGAACGTAAACAACGAAAGATAAATCTTGCATTACGGCACCATTTAAAAAAAAAAAAAATCTACCAATGAGCCAAATCGATTTTTGAACATGGCGCAGGAGAAAGATAAAATACATTTGTCTAAGCACGTGACCGAAAGTAACAGTCGGAGCTGGGAAATCGAAATTTCTGATTCATTGAGGATAAAAAAAAAAATAGACGAAATTATACAACATCCAGCAAGTATAGCAAAGTGGATGAAGAATGACTCTATAATAAGATATATGATAATAATAATAATAATAAAATAATTAAAATTTCTTACAAGCTCTGAAATATCGCGTGATATGGAACCTGACTTTAAGATGAAATCTCATGGGACATTTATGATGAATTTTCTTCATGTTGATTGCACATTTGAAATAATAAAAAAGGAAGTGACGTAGATGGAAAGGAATCTGGAAAAGTGAGAGAAGAAAAGCGCTAATTGACATAAATTTGTAACACCCTGAATATACGATTAGATTTAAACAAGATGAGACGTTGATGCGTGGTGGATGAATCTATATATAAAATTCTGTGACTTCTGTTAGTCCGTATGTCTCTCTAAAATAGCCATACCTTAAAAAATTTTATTTAACATACGAAATACTTCCACTACTTTAAAACAATTTAATGATTAAAATAATATACCTATTTAATAAAAATGCAATATTGCTTTCTGCTTATCTTAAGTTTTTATATAATTCAAAAAGTTCGACTAATAGTGCCATATATATAAATATTTACGCATCGTCAGTCGTATGTTGCATGCTCAAGAGTAAGAAATCCTAAAAAAAAATTTCTTCTTGGTTAAAAAGCAAACAAAATTCTTAGAAAATATTGCTTATCACGATGTCCAATAAAATTAAAGTTTTTAGACCGTTAAGTAGGTTTTTATGAAATTATTTTTCCTAACAAATCAGATTATTCAAATTTCATAGATAATTCGCAAAACTGAACGATACGTAGAACTAATTCTCAACAAAAATGTTAGTAATAACTTCAAAAATACTTAATGCTGTTAGGATTTCAACAGGCGTCAGCGTGTTACTAAAAAAATTCTAGTTTCATTAAAATATCAAGGATATAGATCGTTATGTGCGCGGATTGCAAAACAAATACCTGAAAACGTTCTTGAAGTAAATATTAGTAAGTGGCGTAGTAAAGGGATACGCTGGTGTAATGGATAGCAGCTTCGACTGAGAGCCAAGTTCGAATTCCAGTCGAATCCATTAAATTTATCTACGTGCTAATACACTTGGGAAATGTATGAACCCTCTTCTCCCTAGGAAATAGCAGGACAGATGGCAACTGGTCTACCGCAGAAAGAAATTGACAACCAACTGCGGGGAAAAATATCTGCCTCGTCAGTCGTGTATCGAAAGATACATGATCACCTAAGCGTATATCACACATGGAAAGCAACTGACTGAAGTGGTCTAAGACGAAGATGTCTTTTCACCAGTTCGACTTAACATTTACTGAGAACGGTTCGTGACATCGTTTTACCGTTGAAATAGTTTGACGTCGCCGTAAGTCCTATTCTAAGAGTGTCTTTTCTCGCCTCTGGAAACTGCTTCTGGTTTTTTGCTTCCTTGTTAACGATGTTTAAAACATTAAATGCGACGCCTACCGCCATGTTGTCCTGAATCTTGTTCTTTTATTACCTTTTCTCTCCAATAATCTCATGACTTACTGGTACTGCCGCCTTGCTTGGGGTGAAATGATTTTTAAAAATATTATTGGCTGATACAATCCTATCAGAAGACATGGAGATGACACGGTATCGATAGTGTAACTAAGCTGCAAGAACTTAGAGGAAATATAAGGAAATTTCGAGGAAGGACTAAACCTCAAGTGTAAGAAGGCAATGTATGTTTAGTATGCGAACTACAAATTGAAAATTGTAAGTACGAAAATTTAAATATCTAGGAAGAGTTCTAATAAATGATTGAAAATGACATAAGAAAATCCGATGGAATATTAGAAAAGTGAGGGATGACTTCCAAAAGCTAAACAATTTGGAAGCGGATTTCATTACTAAACAAAAAAAAAATTAAGGGCTGAAGTCTGATGCAATGCAATTTCCCTTCTGTCCATGAATGTTAGACAATCACCTCGCAGGTAAAGAAGAGACTTCATCCTACAGAAACATGTGAATTCCAGGAAGTGAATAACGATAGTTATGGGAAGCGAAAGCACACTTATACATAGAATCCCAAATAGTTTTGATGTATCGGACACAAAAGGAGAAAAGAGGGCTTGGAATGTTGAACACTCACAGTACATAATGAGGATAAGATTAGCAGATCGAAACAGCGTGTAACGCTATTAATTTTCTGAAAGCGGACAAAACAGAAGGATTAAAAAAAAAAAAAATTATTCAACTAATGCAAGTAACCCGCCAATTTACGAGCATTTTGATGCCTAGCGTGAAACTGAGTCGCAGTAGATATAGAAAGCAAGGGGCCTCCTTGACTGCGTCCTGAAGAGAGATGGTATATAGTAAAGGACATTACAATCCTAGGGTGTATAGTGACAAATGTGTTGAATCTTTTTCTTAAGCATTTCACCCCAAGCAAGGCTGGAAGCCCCTAGCACGCAAGGGGTTAGAGGATTTGGAGCGAGAGCAGATAGGAGTGATAGAGGAAGTGTTGAGAAGGATAGTGGATAGATCAAGACAACTGGAGATGTCGATTGACATTACATTCGAATAGTTGGAGATTATAGCTCTCAGGGAAACTGGAAAAAGCAAAGGAGTTCCACAGGCGAGAGGTGCGAGACATGAAGCTATTGGAGTAGAAGAGACGGCTACATTTAACAGTTTCAACAGTGAAAGGGTGAGAGCGGAATGCCAGCCTCGTAGGACACTTGAAATCTGGGAACCAGCAGAAGCAGCTCATCGGAGCAATTACCATGAAAGTATTTGTAAAAAAAAAAAAAAAACATAGGTGACGGCACGGCACGTCTGTGAGAGAATATGTTGACAAATTGCAAAAATTGTTGTAGATGGCCCAACTGAGGAATTCGTGATTAATCATATCGCATGTTCAGAGGTGCAGATGTCTGAAGATCGTTTCGGTCAGGGTAGTTGCCAAATATCTTGAAGAACGCGTTCGAAGAATAATGCAGCTGTTTAAACTTCGCCTCATAAACAACAAAGACGACCGGGAGTAGTAAATTATAAGTAAGCCAACAAAATGATGCCAGGTCTGGGGGTTTGCATACTTGTATATATTAGTGTGTCTGTAAAAGAATTTATGGCACATTATATGAAAATCATATTGAAACTTTTAGCATATGCAATATTTATTCTTGTATTCACACTGGAGATATATGTGTGTGTGTGTGTGTATATATATATATATGAAGAAAAATATAAGTAAAACACAGACAAAAATCCTAATATGCAATTATGCTGTTTTAATGTTAATGTCAACGTCGGACGTTTCGGTCTAGTAGACCATCTTCAGGACATATTCATAAAACATAATTAACATTAGACTATATTTAATTTAAAAAGAAAAGACGATGGACATAAGAGTAAGACTAATCAAAACAGACAAAAGAACTTTTTCAAGATCAGCGTTCCGTTTCAATATGATCACGCCGGCGATGTTGTGAAAACGTATTCCTCAAAATATAGTATTTTGAATGAAAAGAATTTTATTTTACTCTAAAACTTATATGTACATTTGTCGAGCATTAATCTTGCTATATATATATATATATATATAGAGCCTTTATATGGCTAACAGTTTAACTCTCTACCTTCGGGCGGAGAGGAACCCTGACGAGGCTCCGCCGAAGGGCAGTCTCTCGTTCGGGGTGGTTGACTGCCCCTGAACCCGTTTATGCGGGTTCAAAGAGGGAATATTTTTGGCCGATCCGACGGGCTCGGAGATCCCACCTTAAACCCGGCCTTGTGCCACAGGTAACCCTCGCGGTGGTGGGGGGTGTAGCTAAATATCACTTAGCCTTTATATGTGTCTGCGTATCTAATTTGGTGATAATAACAGGAAAATTTAAGCGTTACCCTGGTCTTAACATATGAACGTATTTGTAATTATGATTAATTTCCAAAAATTAATGTAATAATAAAGAAAACTATTTATGAATTAATAAAAAAAATTAAAATAAAATACAAATAAAGTACCAATGAAGTAATTCGTAACAAGATAATCACTTGCACATTTTTTTACTGAAATATATAGGAGAGACTAGTTTGAATTCCATTCGAATCAATTCCATTCACTTACGTGCTGATACCCTTGGGAAAGTTATTAGTCCTTTACTCCTTCCAGCTATGGGTAAATAAGCAGACTTGTTTCTATAGCCTTGGATGGTAACTGGTCTAGAAGGACAACTCTGGATTCACAGCCTACGAAGGATCCATTGGGGACGTTGTGCCACGTAGTGCACCATGTTTTTGTATTCGGCCCTTCAAAAAAGTGATTGGTTTTGCACAATCTTCACCAATATAATCAAATCGTATGTGCCGGTGTCTAGGTTGTTAGTCCCTAAGAACTAAGCAGTATGACCCTCATACATCAAATACGACGCAAGAGACCACTAATATATATATATATATATATATATACGCACACACTGACATAAATATGTTATAAAATCACTACAAAAATAGCCATTTTGTTTCAACACCTCCGGTGTCTTATCAAGTGATGCTGAAACAAAATGTCTATTTTTGTAGTCATTTTATAATATATTTATGTTTATAATTTTTAAATAATTATATCTGCTCTACTCTGTATTGAGCACTCTTAAGAATAGTAATTTTTGCTTATTGGAATTTATTCCGTATATACTAATCATATACTTGGTTATATATATATATATATATATATTATATAGTCGAATTCGACGTATGAGGTTCAAACAGATCAGTTCTTAGGAAACCGACAGCTCGACAACGACATGTGATTTGATTATAGTGGTGAAGGTTTCATGCAGGACCATCCACCCTTTTTTGAAGGGCCGAATACAGAGACCTGGTGCACTAATTGCCACAAGGTCCCCAAACGACCCCCTCCGCACGTTTTGAATTTAGAGTTGTCCTTCTCCTAGACCAGTTGCCATCCAAGGCTATTGAACCCAGTCTGTCCTCTCTCTCTATATATATATATATATATATCTATATATATATATATATATATATATATATATATATATATATATATATATATATGTATGTTTGTGTTTATATGTATTTATATATGTTTATTTATTAATGAGTAGATATGTTTGAGTATACATTCCTGTTTGTTTATTTTCTTTAGTCAAATTTACGTACTCCTGCCTGGAGAGGGGAAATACTTATTGAAGAAAATGAACTTTCCTAAAAGAATCAAACCTAAAGGCTCTTTTTTTTTCTTTGAAACGAATCTCCAGCCTTGTCATTGTTAAAGTGCGCTTGTCTTGAAATTAGTTTCCTGGATTTAAGAGAATACAAGTTCGATTTCTTTCAGAAGTCACATATTCTTTACTTAGACTTTCGATTTCTCTTTCTCTATTCGTCATGCGTTTTCTTCATTATCACTCAACAACAATAACATTGGATCAGTGAAGTAAAATTGTCATACTTCCAAGAGATGTTCGACGGACTTGAAATCCGCTTTCAAAATTTCGGTTTTAAAATGACAACCCAATCATTGTCGTTACAAGGCAAAACAGGATTTACGTAGCTTCAAAATACATTCATCAACAAATTTACGTCCGTTTTACTAAAAAGGTTTATTAATGAATTTGCCAAAAGAGATATTAAAGAAAAGCTATATTTAAAAAGAGCTAATAGATCTCTAGTCATGGATTTTTTTTTTAAAATAGTTATAAACATAAACGAGCAATCGCTAAGTAATTTTTTTGACATAATCCTATTATATTTGTGATACACGATTTTTTCTTTTTTTTTTATTTACGATAAATATTGAGGAGTGAATGTAGTTAAAAAAACAAAAAAAAATGTCGATGAAAAAAAAGTCCTTTTCACTCTATTATTGCAGGCATGTTTGCCATTCGTTCATGGTAGCGTAGATCAGATGTGCACGGAAATATATACATTACGATTATTATTGTAGATAACTCCCTCTAAGAACATATATTGCATTTGAGCCTGTCAATTTTTTTAAAAACCCGAAAATCTTTCATCGAAATAGCAAGATTTAAGTCAAGCATTATAAACACGGGCCAACGAGTCTTTCCGTATTATCGATTGGATTATCCTAACAGATACAAGGTCATTTTGTCAAAGATTAAGAACCTAGATGCAAGCTCGGAAGCTACCGACCTGATCTCCTCCTCCATACAACTTCTCAAGGGAAACACTTATATTAGAAACCCGATCGAACCGAAAAAGAATACTTAATTCTGGTTACTGGATATGGAGACTGCCTAAGCTTAGCTTAGTTATAGCACAAGGCCGAAAGTTAAAGGCACTTAGTGAGGATTGAAATCACTGTTCAGTCGTAATTGATCTAGCGAGACAAATTTGATGCTCAGTACCCTTGCTTCCATGGTTATATAAGTCCTATATTCATATATCTACCTTTCGATTCCAAGTGAGATGTACATTTTTTTTAGTAAGATTTCCAATTGGCTTGGTCAGTGAACATCAATTTCATTATTTAAAACACATGCGCCAACCAAATAACTTCAACAATAAAAAAAATTCTGAATTAACCCTCATATGTAGAAAAATTGTGGGCATATAGCGACCTAGGTACAACGTTCGATTTCTGACCATAAGATGCAGTGAAAATAAAAGGCATCTTTTTCTGGTATTTTGACATTAATCCTCATGGGCTTTTTCAAACCGAAACATGACCTGCATTCTTTGTCACATGTAGGATATCTCCGATTGACATGGGCTAGAATGGCAGCCTCAGAATAACGCACTGGTCCGTTGACACGATGTCGAAGTTGACTTTTCGTCCGGCTCTTCTGAGGCAGAGACGTGAGCAGGTATGACAGGTTAGTTGAAGACTACAGTAGAACTTCAGTTCACGAATTTAATTTGTGCCTTAAGGTCGTTCGTAACCCAAAATGTTCGTAAAGCGAAACTATTTTTCTAATAGGAATCAATGCAGAGAAATCGTCCTGGGTATTACGATAAACTGCATAATTGCTGGTGTTCCCAGGTCCACCCTGACCCGCGGTGATAGCACCTTTTAGGCTCCAAGTTATGGGAAAATAGTTGACCCCCACAACCTGGCTGAAAACACTATGAAAGTGTAAAAATAGATTTTAATACCAGAAATACTTTTTAAAAAAATTAGTGTCAGCAATAAATATTTGAAAAGAAAATATTGCAAGAAATAAAAATCTTGTTATCATTAAATAACCCATTGAGGTTACTATGCCATAAAATAAACTATACATTTTTAAAAAAACTATTACCAGCTATACATCGGCATTTTTTTTTTTTTTTTTTTTTACATTAAAAAAAAAAAAAAAAAAAAAAAATTTTTATTATTTTTTTTAAAATAAAGGAAATTTTGTCGGAATTAAATAACCAATTGTGGTTGATATGCCATATAAAACAAACCAAACTATACATTTATTTATAAACCTATTACCAGTTATACATTTTTGAAAAAAAAAAATGAAATTTTGTCACCATTAAATAACCCATTGTGGTTGATATGCCGTAAAGCAAACCAATGCAGAGAAAAAAAGTCAAAGTTCAATAAAATTGGAAAAGAAATCAGGCCACAATACACGAATGTATACAAGATGATGGCCGATTCCGAAATTATTCCGTTCGGTTTAACTCGGTTCGACAATGTTGTTCGAGAACCGAAATTTTGTTCGCTAACCGAGGTATTTACATCTCGAATTTTCTGTTCGTAAACCGATTTGATCGACATGTGAGACGTTCGAGAACCGCCCGACTCCCTAAAATCCCAGTAAAATCATGCAATTCCCGTACAGGAAATTTGTTATTGAAGACTGTGTACTGGGTTAATCGAACTCTCTGAACAATACAAGCAATGGTCCCCCCCCCAAAAGAGGAGGAAATCAACATGAACGCAGGTGTTACATCAATGTTATATATATATATATATATATATATATATATATATATATATATATATATATATATATATTCATGGATCATTCATACGATAAACAAATACAGAGGTTAATGGTTTAAATGGCGAGAATACATCTTCGCAAACAATATAAGATACATCAACCCCGAACTTGTATATGAATATGATGATCCCTGTTCATAAATTCCAGTTGCATAAGGTTTTTTAATTTTTACAAGCTTTCGTCTGTTCCTACAGACATCATGTATAGAAGTAGATTTTGTTTTTGTTTTTTACTTCTCGGTAATAAGAGGACAACGAAAATATAGATGTAATCCGAAAAAATGCTATGAGAAATGTGTTATTGTTTTGGAACGAATGGTCGCAACGCTGAGTTTGAATTTTAAATTTTAAGTTTGTGCGTTTTTGTACAAAAGAGAATTCTTTTTTACTGCTAGATTTTCCGTCTATGTGGCATGGACTATATTGTTCAATAATTACAGTAATGTCACACTTATTATCCGAAAGTTGCACGTTGGATCAGTTATTTTAATTTATACAAAAATATTGAGCAACGAAACTTAAGCTGTAGTTCGAGCGTAAGTAATATATATATATATATATATATATATATATATATATATATATAATTAATTCATCGAGTCTGATAGAAACCTCAACAGGAATAGAGGAAGCACTGGACGGCTTATATATAATCTCCGAAGTCAATACTAATAAAATATTCAATATTTACATGATTCGGATTGTTGCCATATTTATCCGACCTTCTTCAGGTGGTTGGAATATCGAACTGAACCCCTTATTTCGCTCGCTGCTAGTTCTACGTGCCATGTCTAATGGATGTCAGTTATCTCCTGATAATTTCCCTCTCCAAGTTGTCCACTGCCTTAACCAGATACTGAACTCACACTCTGAGTTCTGTCACTGGATCTAATTAACGCCTTTATCCGCTGTGCCATGTGTCCTTAAGGACATCTGTGTATGAATTTCTGGATATTATAGACCTAATTTCTTCAACCATTTTTTTTTTTTTTTTTACCAGTTCTCGTATTGCAAATTTAGCTGTTATTATTGCATGATTTTTACCAGAGCTCATATTGCAATATTCGTTGTTATCACTTTTCCCTGGCACTGATTATATTGTATTCATTTTTATGTTTGATCGGCTCAGATTTTTGTGGCCTAGCATGTGTGCTGATTCCTTAAGTTTATGAATTTTCCAATGATATTGTTTGTCTGATTTCAACCTGATCCTACAGAGGGCTGTGATCTCCCTTTTCTCTCCATATGTGGTCAACCACGCCTGATTTTTTTTCCACTCCCCCTCCCCTCGTGTTACAGCCTGCCGGTGTTCTTGAAGCTTTACCTTAAAGGGGGCATCTCGTCTACCCTTTATATTTCTTTCTGCAGCTGCACAGGATAGCGTACACTCGGTCTTTAGTCATGTTCCCCTCTATGGGTGGGGGTACTAGGGAGAGATATCCGAAGTGTCGTCCAGCTTTTGAAGGTTGTTCTGATATTATATGGACCGCAATTCCTTTGTATTTTCTCTGATAACCCCTTGACATAAGGCAGCCAGACTGTTTTCTGAGTGTTATTCTCTGTACCCGCCTATGCCAGTTTATTGGGACTGCTGCAATTTACCCGGGGTAGTTATGTTGTAGAGTACTGCATATACTTGTGACTGTTTTATTTATCAGTTTCTGGCATCTTCGTTAACATAGGACTGAATAAAAAATGCGAACAATTTTACCTTACCAAAATAAAGTGGGGAAAATTAGAGGGCGTGGCAGTTTTAAAATATTCCCATTGCTTAATATACGGGCCAACATATTTAAGATTTTCGCTTTGCTTTTTATTTATTAAAAATGGACACTAAAGATTTTCCTCAGCTGAATGCAAATGTAACCGCTGTAATCATCGGCTGCATAAAATAGATTTTCAAGAAATGCATGAATAAAAATCCTTAATTTTTATTGGAGGCAATTCACTGCATGTATATTTATTGGAAGATTAGTTGGATCAAGTGCATCTGAGCGATTTTGGTAATTGGTTGAATGTGCTACGAGGAAAAAAAATTTTTTTTTTTTTTCCCTTTATGTAATTAATATAATGGTGAACTAGGGAGGGTTTCAAACAAAAAGCTGGTGAGGGGGCAAATGAAACTAAAGAAAGGAAAGAAAATTTGAAGGCGGAAAAATCAATTTGGATACATTAGGAAAGATATGGAAATAAAATAGTCGAAAATATGCGGAAAAAGACAGAAAAGGAAAATTCAGTAAGGTTTAATTGAATTTATATAAAATTTGAGTGAGTGTCCCCCACCCCTGTATTTTTTCTTAGTGTCCCCCACCCCTGTATTTTTTCTTAGTGTCCCCCCCCCCCCTATTTTTTTTCTTAGTGTCCCCCCCACCCTGTATTTTTTTTTCTTAGTGTCCCCCCACCCCTGTATTTTTTCTTAGTGTGCCCCCCCCACCCCTGTATTTTTTCTTAGTGTGCCCCCCACCCCTGTATTTTTTCTTAGTGTGCCCCCCACCCCTGTATTTTTTGTCAGTGTCCCCCCCACCCCTGTATTTTTTTTGTCAGTGTCCCCCACCCCCTGTATTTTTTTGTCAGTGTCCCCCCCACCCCCTGTATTTTTTTGTCAGTGTCCCCCCCCCTTTTTTTTGTGTATTTTTTTGTCAGTGTCCCCCACCCCCTGTATTTTTTTTGTCAGTGTCCCCCCCACCCCTGTATTTTTTTGTCAGTGCAACCTGTATTTTTTCTCAGTGATCTGTATTTTTCTTAGTGTCCGTGTTTGGTTAACTTTTTATTAATTTGAATTTTTAACCAATTCCTATTCTCAGGAAAGGGTAAATATTGGCCGTTTAGATTAAAATATCTGACCATTTACTTTTTTCGACAACAGACAAGAATTGATTGTGTATCTGAATCTTTTTATCATTTAACTGTTTAAGGAATAGATAAATATTGACTATTTATTTTTAGACCTGTAGACATTCTCATAGTGTCCGTCTATATTTCAACTTTTAATTCTTAGGTGATATTTTTGTTCGCCCTTCACGCAATGTATGGGACGCGATCATGGCTCCTTTTAGGGCATTTTTCAATGCCTAATTGCTGTCAACGTGTGAACATATAAAAAAAAGCGCCAACTGTCATTATATTTGACAAACCTGGAGCCATGACAGCAAGGAATTTTTTTTCATATATGTAGATGGAAATTGATTGATACCATCCGTAATATATATATATATATATATATATATATATAAGCAAATATCTTTCTCAATTCGCTGGGTCCGGTTCCATAACCGTTACACAACACTACACATCTGACAGAAAGAACCTAATATAAGTTGGTCGATAAAGGAAACGAGTCAAGCAATCTCAATGCAGATAAATAAATTGGTAAAATTAGAATATCGAAGAAAGAGAAAAGTAATATAAATAAGAAAAAGCCATAATTTTTCAGCGAAATGTGAACGGTATTTCACAGAAGACTTTAACCAAATGGAAATAGGAAATGTAGAAAAAATACAGAATATGCGTTCTAGGTGGGTCAATGAAAGGCTGTAGAAACAAAATGTCGAAGAAAAAGAATCTGATTTCGAGATGAATAAATGACTGACATTTTGTTATCGTTCAATTAGTTTTAAAAAAAACAATCTTTTACAATAGCTGTCAACTTAACAAACTGAGAATGAATAAAGGTTCGAAAATAGGTAAAATCAATGAAGCGAATATATTGACTGATGGACATTGACCAATCATTTTCTTTTTATTATGGGAGTTGACCAACCGGAAAAATGTCAGTGGAGTTTGCAATTTGTTTGGAACCGGATCAATAATACTTTCTTCTAGCATTGCATGATAGTGTTGTTTTTTGTTTTTCGTCAGGTGTGTGGGTCTGGAATATTTCGAGAGAGAGAAAAAAAAAAGATATAGTTCTCATTTGATAAGTGAGAACCTAATTAATACCTACGGAAAGGCAAATGAAATACACGCACACGTGTGTGTGTATATATATAATATATATATATATAACCTCGAAAAATGTAATAGCATCACTAAGAAGCAAGGGGTTACTGTATGTGAGCGAATATGAGGAAAATGATATTAAGGAGAGAGGACAAAAGAACAAGAATTAAGATAACGATTGACATTGCAATTGCATTTTTGAAGAAAACAAACGCACAGATTCTCTCATGTTTAGAATTCTACTATTACATATGTTTCTCGGACAATGTTTCAATATCCTTTGTTCTTAATTAAAAAGTAAGGTGTATTTTTTACGGAGGTTTTCTTCTCGAAAATCAATTGCACATTTATGGTAAGTTTGTTTGGAGGGCCGGAATAATTTTATCAATAATAAACTGAAAAGAATTATAGGAAAAGACGTGTTTCTACCTACGGATTCTGTCGTTAGCATACAAAGATTTCGCGATAAAAGAGGAATTTTTTTTTTCCTTTTTACAGTGAACACGAAATATAAAGTTTTTTTTTTATTATTTTATCAAACTGAAAGAGGTCGATGTGTATTTTACGGCTTTATCAACCTTTTTGTAGGTTATTTAAAGCCGAAATTTAGATTATAAGAATAATTTCCTGAGCAAATATTGAAGAATAAGAATGTTTCTCTTAGATGTGTCTATTTAATCCATAGGTGGGGAGTCGCGATTGTTCCTTACCTTTTGTAAGTTTTGTGCGTTAGTGAATGTAAGGAATCTAACTGGAATTCGAACTTTGCTATCCGGAAAGTGATCTAACATTTTATTAGATTCCTGGTAAGTAATATAGGCTTGGATTATTTAACTATTCATTTCTAATGAAACAAAGGGATATATCAAGAAATGAATAATTTTGTTAGAATGCATGGAATTAATATACTCTTAATATTTTTCAAAGAAAAAATAGATTTACTTACCAGACTATTTCGTTAAGCTACATAGTCGTATCACCTGGGACTAAACCAATTCCCCTTACCAGACTCTTCTGGTGAGGTGGCTGATTAGACAATCTGCAAGATTTAAAACAAGATTTGTCAATTGATGAAGGAACCATCTCCTGGGGTCTATGGTCATGTTCTACAGTTGGGTACATAAGCCTCCATGGTAATGTATTTAGCCATTGAAGTTTTGGTACGACAGCAATAGGCAAAATGCCTCCAAGAACTCAACGGCCAAGACGGGTGTATTCCCACCGATGAAAAAAAGGCCATGTATGATTTGTTGGCATGGAAACTCTTGAGCATTCTGGTTGAAACTTGGAGGCACCTCATAAAATAAACCATCAGATATAAAATTTAAAAACAGATTATTTTTTTATTAAATATATTTAAAAATAAAATAATTCTTTTACTATATATCTTGTGATTCTTGACACAATTCAAATAAGTGCCTGACTTGTTAGTAGATCCTGAGCTGGCATCTCGACTTTAGTCCGTTTCTCACTGATGTGACATGGCTTCTTTTTTTCATAGTAATTGTTCTCATTATCTTTCACACTTTGTGCCACTATTGCATGGATATAAGCGTGCTATAATATAGGCAAACTGATAACACTGTTTTAGTATTGATCTAGCTAGATGCAACTGTTTCTTCTTTTGTAGTAGTTTTTTCCTGCACTTCTCACTTGTAGAACTTCCACTAGATTTCTTTTTTGCTGGCACCTATGTGCCATTTTCGACATGGACGAGGGCAATTATAAATCTGGACAATTTTCTATCCTTTACAGCCTGTTATAAATTTTGTCTTTTTCCTATCTATCCTAAGTTCTGTAGGGTACGAACTAATAACCCCCAGTATACAAACAACTGATAAATCTCCATTAAAATGACTGTTCCAGTAGTAATATAAGCATCTATGATGTTAGTCTCAGGGGTTTGCTTTAGACGAACTTGTAAATATCTACTTGTATTGTTCTTAAGCAATGCAGGACATACTTGGCGAGCTTAACTCAGTTGATGGCAGAACGTGGTCTGGGGGAGTTGGCAGAGGTACGAAACTTATTGAGAGCCTCAAGGGATAGGGAGAAGTGGAGAGCCGTGATCGCCGACATCCTGAAAGAACGTGGCACATAAGAGAAAAAAAATTGTTTTTGTTTAAATAAACACTTTGTAAGTTGCAGTTCTAGTTATTTTAATAAGCACACGGACAAGATTATAAAACTAAATGTCATGTATTGTTTTCTTTTGTCCGTTTTGTCTTCAGTCTGTCTTGTGGGTATCAAATTTTCTAAGCCTACACTCCTCATTTTCCCTTTAAATTTCAACTTTAACTTCATGACGTAAGTTTTTTTTTGGGGGGGGGTGTTTCTATTTCCTCTAAAACCTCATCGTTGCTCACATATTCGCCCTATGGTATCCTCAGTATCCTTCTGTAGAATCACATTTCTGTTGCCTCAAGTCTCTTCCTGAGCTGTGAGGAGGTATTGCAGCATTCACTACCATATCGGATGTTTGATATTACATAACACTTCAGTACATTTTTTCTTTGTAATGATTTTTTTCTGCTTCTTTATACTCTGCTTAGCGTTTGGTATGCAACAAACAACACAATATCTATCTTCTGTCTTCCTGAATGAAATATTATTTAATCCATAGCTGGGAGGAGGAGAGGTGGATTAATACATTTTTATTGTGCTAACTTCTAAAGATTATATAAAATGAAATACAATATAGCTATTATTATACAAGACAAAACACTTTCAGCTAGTCGCAAATAAAGGCGAACTTGAGATTTATGAGGCATCCATCAAATTTTAACTTATTTCTGATGTTATATATATCGACACCTTTAACCGTTCATTTTCAATCATTGAAAGGGAAAAAAAATTAAAATCTCGTAATAGTAGCCATTAGCCACGATAATTCGGTAAGAACTGACTTATTGAAAAAGGTCCAAGATACACTGAAAGAACGACAGTTGTCTCTCGAGGTTCCTGCAATGGAAGTCGTAACGATGGCACGCCACGTTCACGTTGTCATCTAATAATCTTGTACAGTGTAAGCAACAAGATCATTGCTTCTGCGTTGCTAGACATGCTTGTCAAGTCCTAGATCTTGTTTAAAGTCTAGGTAAGATGACGGCCATATCACGTTCAAACAAGGATACTTCTACAATCACTGATGTTAAGCAACAACGAGACTGATCAGTATCTTGATGGGTGACCGCTTGGGAATATCAGTTCCTCTAAACCCGTATGTGCGTGTGGTGTTATGGTTAACGGCTTGGAACTGGAACTCGGCCCTCCGATTTCCCGTACGCGTTGGATTCGTTATATTAACTTACGTACAAATCCCCATGGGAAAGGCATGACTACGCCTCTTCTCCACCCTCGAGCTATGGCCTGATTAGTAAGACTTGCACGAATGAATCAATATTATATCCAAATAATTTATTAAAAAAATATTTTATGGCTTTAAATAACCTTGAAAAGGTTGATAAACCGTAAAAGAACAGTCAATCAATTAGAGGCTCGAAGAACGTAAACACTTTCAGCCTCAGCATGTCGGGAATTTACATTAGCAAAAATGTTTATATTATAGCATTATATCATACGATTTACAAACTGTTTTTGCGGTGTTTGAATATACGTTGTCTTTCATGTTTGTCCTAAAAATGTTTGGCTTGACTAAACCGTATAAGCATAACAGAGTAAAATAGTTATGGAATCTTATTACAATATTTTGCTAAATACACCTCAGATGTCGAACAATAATTGGACTATTATTACTGTTTTATGTACCGTTAATTGTAATTAAGTTGAATATAATTCCTTATAGAAGTCAAATATCTGCAGATGAAAAGGATTTTAGAATTAAATTTACTACTAGAAAAAAAAGGCAAGTACACCTTGTTTCTGATTGTGCAAAAGTTATCAAAAATAAGAATTGCTATATACTATAAAAATATAACTGTTTTTTTTTTTTTTATAGGCTTCCGATATCCAATACTTAACTGCATATAGATAGGGGGGTGGAATGTAAACAAACTGAAATAAATATACGAGATGATTTATTGCTATATTTGTTGTTCACTAAAGTACGAATGGCGTTTAAAACCACATCATATAAAGGGGACACAGAAACATTGCGGAACTCGATATGAAAAGATAGTATTGGTATTATTGGTAAAGTATTAGTAGTATTTATAATACTACTAATAATAAAACTACTAAGAATAGTCGCCACCAAATAGCCCAGTCATCTTACTGATGGGTAAATAAAATGGAGTCAACGCTTTCGCAAGGGTTTTTTAATGGGCGAAAATGAATAATACGCTCAAGGTCGAAATTTGAACTCTGTATGAATTTACGAGTCGATAGCCACTATGCTATACACAAATTGAATTGCAAGTGAAAATCTTGTGGGATATTCTCAATAAATAATAAGTGAGGTTATCTTATACAAATTATTTTTTTCTATTTTCTGTAATGTTACACCATTAGTGGAACTGAAGTATTTATTCAACGGAAGAAGAAAATCCATTCATATTTTGATCCATTTCCATCTGCCGCTTGACTTAATTATATAATAACCAGCCGTTTTAAATCGACGTTCCAATCATAAAAGCTTATCGCATTCATAAACAATTGTGTGTTTAGGCTGTTGCTACGAGTAACACCACACTTAAATTGAAAGTAGAAAATATCACAAAATGGCGGACGCAAATGCCACTGTGTTAAAAGTAACAATTCCAAACATCACTGGTTCGTTAATAAAAACTGACATAATTTCCTCTGAAGTGTTAAAATTGAATACAGCAACAATTTGCAGCGATTCAACTGCTTTCTAGTCTAAGCAAAACAACGAATATATACTTCGCAAATGTGTCTAGGGATTGCTATATGTTTGCATATCCGTCAAAATATGAGCTTAGTGTCTGAAAAGATTTAGTGAAGCTTAATAAAATCTGTTTGAAGCTATATCTTTTAAATGTACTATGCTAAAAATATACGATATGTCTCCAGAAAAAAAACCCAACCAATTTGAATATCCGTTTACATCATTCAGCTTCAATAGGCATCCAATCAGAGGTAATCATCATACTTACGCGTAAATATACAATCTCCCCCAAGATTACTCAGTCGGCATTGAACGCTCGAGAATTAGCTAATGTAGTGTATGATTGTCTGGTTCACAGGAAATATTTATTAAGTTTTGTTTGAAATGTAATGCAGACGTTCTGCGCTGCAATGATTAATGGTTCTGTTCCATTTTTATTTCCTCTGCGCAGACGTACTAGTCATATTTCGTTCATCTTGGGTTCTACCCGATTTCGCATTCATCATGGGGTACTTACTTTTCCTATTTTCCTTTCGTTATGAGGAAAAAAGGCTTGGAAAATAAATAAAGGGCGCAAGGTATATTCAGAGCAAGGAAGATAGCAAAAGGCATCGGGCCACCGATTTGACGAACCCTTGTAAATAGATGGCGGAAAAATGAATGGTGAAAACAAAATACTAAGGTCCATAAAGAATAGTAAATATTGAAGAGCCGTGATCGTACATTTCGGGAAATAAAGCAGCACATTTCTGTGCTTTTCACCATTTCATCGTTTGGTATATTATTGGATTATATTCGCCATATCGGCTCGAAAAGTTTACAAAGCACGGAAATTCCTTTTTGGATATACTTCTAACTTTCGTAGGCACCACGAGGTGGTGTAATAGCAAGCTTGTCTCGTTAGAACAATTACGACTGAGTAGTGAGTTCAATCCTCAATGGGTCCCCCTTAATTTTGGCCTTGTGCCACATCCAAGCAACGCTTGGAAAATCACTATACTTCTAACTTTTGTTGGCTTACGACTATATCACATTAAGCCAAGTAGACTGGTCATTACCTAGATAAGTGAGCCCGTGTGGATGCTAGCTTGGGTGTGCGGGAAGTGTAATGGATAACGAGCCGTCCCTTACGCAGAAATACATATAACTCCAACTGTTCTCCCTCCAGCTATGACTTGTCAGTAAAACATTATCTCCAAGATATTCTTTCAACACCCCCAAATTTTTCTGGTTTAAATAACTTGGTAATGAGTTAAGCCGTAAAAAAAAATAAATTTATCTTTAGTTCGTTTTGTCACTGTTATTAGCATGAATGATGCATTTAACATGCCTTTCTTGGATATCTCAGTTTCAATTAATTCCCTGTAGTAACTAAACTCTCCAGGTTTCTAAGTCACAAAATAAAATCGACATGAATAAAATATGGGGACCAGTAATAAAGAGGACTAGAGAAAAACAACACTAATAAAAGTTGTAATATGAGCTTTGGTAAAAAAAAAAAAAAAAAAAGAGGTTGGCAACAGTAGGTTTACATATCTCATGAATTAATTCACTGATGTCCCAAGGGAGACATCGACCAGTGAATAAGTGTTGGTTGTAGTAATCTGTTTATTTAACCCACATAGTTGTACGTCCACTGCAGATGTGAACAGTAGAGTTACTAAAAGGAATTAACTGGGATATCCGGAAAAGACATGCCATGTGGAACTAGAACAATCTAAATAAGACTAAAGGGGCGTTCGAAATTCCAACTTATGTCACCTGAAGAAGGCTGGAGCGTGCAACAATCGAAACGTCGTGGACTTGACAGTAGAGATGAGAACAACAGTCCGAACAATGTAGATAGTGTAAATACTTACAATAACTAGTATCGAACATATAGAGAGATGTCTAATGAATTAGAATGGGAACGTAAACATCCGGCTTTGAATTCAGCATTCCCATTCCAGCATAGAAAGCGTTCAACATTATTTACGCGGTCTTTAGGGGTGGGGGGATAGCTAATTTTTTCCTCACTTGCCCCCCCCCCTTTTGCCGATGACATAAGCTCATTATCGCTAATAACAAATATTTAGATGAGCTCCAATTTTTAATGACGGTGGATCAAACCTTTGCATTTAAGATCCGCCTTAGTACGTCTGCAGAATTGAATCACTCATTATCTTCAGTTTGGAGTTTCTTACCAGAAATCTAGAAAACGTCAAGACACCGTTTCCGGTACGATCACTGAAGTTACGCAATGTTGAGCCCGGCCAGTACCCGCTTGGGTATGCCAGGGGCGGTAAGCCCGGTTGTGTGGGTGGCTTTACGGATAATGACTGGGAATTATTTGAGAGCGAAATAATTCCTGTTAGTTTCGTTGTATTCACAAAGGCGCAGCACTCTTCGAAAGGTATGAATCTATCTCTACTCTCCCAGCTATGGGTTAATTAGTAAGACTTGTATCTCAATCATTATCTTGAGAAAAAAAAACTTTCAATTTTTAACTCTTCATTTAAATGATATTCTCAGAGTTAAACCGTAGAAAATGAATCTATCATTTTTTTTACCAAGAGAAATGCTATTTTATGGAACGCTCTCGTGCTGATACTTCCCCGAAAATTTCAATCTTAACGTTTTCAGTTATAAGTTTAATCATTACATATTCTGCTTATCGCCATAAACTTAGCTTTCTACTTTCCCCGCCCCCATAGTTTCATATTCCATGGATATTTCAGTATCCATTTACGTTGACTAGCTCCTGGGCCTCGTACAGAGTTGATTGATAGTAATTAAAAAGATACTTACACTCAAGTAGCCAGTATTTATAAGAATAATTGTTAAGAGACGACAAACAAATATTTCCGGAAAGACCACACTTATTTGTCCTTCCTTGAGAAATAGCAGCAGCAGCAATTAAAATGAACAATTAATGTAACTCGAAGAAAAATGACATTGTTATTCAACACTTTTACAAATAAAGTTATAAAGGAAAAAGTGAAAACAGCTACTGAACTTGGAAAATCTATTTTCCTGAAAAAAAAATAAGGGAAAGATTTTATGAATTTCTATCAAAAGCAGTACTGACTCCTTGGTCAATGAATGCCAAATGTTTCCTTATGAGGAAACGGTTTTTTTTCTAGTTATCTTGATAGGCTTTGTAAACATATTTTCCGAGATTAATTCTTGTACTTCGAGCAATAATATTGAATTTGCAGTTTTCATTTTTCTAGCAAGATTCAAACGCTAACTCAGCTTTTCGGTTCATTTCCATCTTTGCAATGATTCGTTGGTTTTACCGACTGATTGAATTTTCTACGGCTTATCAAATATTCTGGGATGAATTATAGCAGAAACATTTTCGGATTGAAAGTTATTATAGCTTTAACAGTCTTTTGAGAATAAAAATTATTTTTTACCAGATACAAGTCCGACTATTTAACTCATAGCTGAGGAGATGGAGTCCTACCTTCCCCAAAGGTATTTGTGCGTATGGGAACATAACGACGCCTCCTGAGATTAGAAACCAGGTCTCTTATTTATTATCCTCTTGTGGAGCAGATTTTTTTAATGACATGTAGCAGTAGTTGTCTTTTGCATTCCTTTTACTTTTTGCTGAGCTGTAAAAATAATCCCTCGCGTGAGACTTAGAAATTTGCATCGCGCTGTGTCAAATCTTATTATGTGCGCCATATTATCGAATTTGTTCAAATTTAATATGCCAATTCGCTGCGGAAGAAACATGGCAAGTTCGGCGTTAAGACGTGAGCATGGTTATTATTGTCAATTAAAGCCTTCATTAAATACAAGTGCAAAGTTATTTGCATGTCATAATTATGATTGAAATAAATGGGATTCTTATACATGCACGCCACATTTTATAATGGTCGTTAGGTTACTCATCGATAATATCATAACCTTGGTAACTTCATTGCTACTTATTTTTAAACTGTTTTTGCTTAGCGATATATCAACCTATATGATTTATTTAAATGCCGAAATGTAAATTTGTACGCAATGTTACTTTTTTGATTTTGGAGATACTAATTTAGTGCTGCAAGCCCTACTATTTAATCCATAGCTGAGGGAGAAGAGGTAGATTCATACCTTCCCAAGGGTATTTGAGCGTAAAAATTAATCACATCACTCACACCAGACTAACAGAACCTGTTATTGTCATAGATATTATTTTTAAAATTTATGAATTATAGAAGCATCTATTTTAATGTTGCAAACATTTTCTTAGTCATTTTATGTCAGACATAACACTGGACACTTACTAGCGTATATGAGACAGCAAAGCATATGGGTATTATTGAGAATTATATTAATGTAGATATTGTTTAAATTTGATCTTTTTCCATCAATGTAAATTTTAGAATGGGCCTTTTTTCTTTCTTTTTGTTTTGCGTAGGGGCTGTGGTTTTCAGGTTTTACAATTTTTGAGTGGTTTGCGATCGTTTTTGGCTTTCCCCGTCATAATATTTAAAGGATCTTTTAAATATGATGGCTTCTTTTCTGTTCTCTTTTACTTAAGTTCAACAGCGCCATCTATAAGACCTTAGGACAAATGTATTATATTCTCTTATTCAACGGATTCACTTCAGTTTGACTTTGATTCAGAAGAATCCCCAAGTATAGTTTTTTTTTTTTATAAATATGACTCGTATATTCTCGTTATAGATATGATTTTGAGGTTCAGACATTTAAATGTCAGTATTAAAATTCTTTTGAAGTTTTCATTGACAATACTTGAGTTTAAAGTGTCCTTTTCCGCATGATTTCAGTTTAGGTGAAGCAAATTTCTTCTGTTGATGAATTTTTCTCCTTTTGAATCGCCTACATTTTGATATTTCTCAGT
>CAHIKZ030003979.1:1937500-1950000 GCA_903632075.3 Acanthosepion pharaonis
GTGAAATCATTCATGGTGAATCGTCAATCGCGATAGAGGGATCTCTCGGCACGAGGAGGACGGCGGGGCACCACCTCATCATGCATACCTCACAAAGTTGGACATGTTTTCCTTCCCGAAGAGGCCATTACCCTCATTTTGCTGACACATTCGATCCAGGAACTTGAACCGCAACGTCTGTTGACTAATCTCAACGTTGGGTGTTCCTAGACCTCCCTCAGACTGGTGGAGGCAACAGACCTGCCGACGCACCGCAGGACACCTGTCACCCGACAAGTAAAACAAGATTCGAACCAATAAAATTAGTTTGGTGGACGGGATTGGAAGTACCGATAGCCGGTAAAGGGGGATGGAGTAGATGTGCAAGGCACAAACTCCTACCCTCCCTTTTAAGAAAAGCCTCCTCCAGGCTGACAGACGAAATGCCGACTTGCTCTTTTCTCGGACCTCAAGCCCCGTTCGATCTATATCTGGATAAAGGACGGCATTTCAGACACCCGCTAAAATAATCCGACGAGATATCGTCAGAAACGCATCGATCCACCGAAAAAAGGGAGCCCAATTCATGGAGTCATTGGGCGCATAAACCTCTTGAGACGAAATGTCCAATCTTTTATGGTAGCCTTCACAATACAGTCTTATCTCCAGATCGTCAAAGTCAAGTGGACATACAGCGTTCAGAGATCGGTCCAACCGAGAAGAGCCCCCACCATAAAGCGACCATCATAATACGCTGTTAGGCAGTATATCATCAAGGTTCCCAGAATTGAAACGAGTCTCCTGTACAGCACATATACCCATTCCCAGGGGCTGAAAGTCGCGATTGTGTTTCGCCCTCCAAGACTCTGACCTCAGCCCCAGGGCACTCAAACTAGCTAAAAAGTTTGACATTGTCAGATCTAATAGGGTTGGCCGTCTGCCTTAAACATTGTCAGGTTGATACCGACGGCCTCGCCCATTGATCCTTGGCCCATTTCATTTTCTATGAGAGCATCAAGAGCGAGACCCCCTGATATCCCACGGAAATGTTATTTTGAGTGCCCTATATGGTGAACAATAACTAGGACCCTCCCTGTGCAGAATTGTCAACTTTTTAGCCTCTTCATTCATGCCAGACTGCAATGTCTGGTGTTATATCAATACTCTGGTGTGCTTCCTCCACCATATCCTATATATGCCGGAACACCAAGCCCGTTCTGATGACAGTGAGGACCACTTTAGCATCCGGAAAATTCCGCGGATCCTCTACCTCCTTTTCTCCAAAACTCTGCCTAGCCAGAAGGAATTTTAAGGCATGTATTTTGTTTTCGTAATTGTGGGTCCGTTCTATTAGGCTCCGGGTCAACCGGCAGACATTTTCTCGGAATTATGATAGTCTCCACTTTTTTTTTTTCTTTGATTCTGCAGATGGCAGTCTATGCCTCTCTTCGGAACTTAAGGATGTTGGTGGATGATATTGTGCAGGAGATTAGCCAGGAGCTGGAAAAATGTGATGCAGAGTTTGGGAAGGTTTTTAAGAAGGGAAATATTCACAGGATTTGAGGGTCAATGATCTTGTGACATAGGGAATATTTTGTGTTTGATCGGGAATGAGGGGCAGATGCTGGGAGCGTGCGATTAACATTTTTGCCAAGAGATGTGGGCGGGTGACTTAAGGATGGTTAATGTTGTGGTGGTTAGGGTCAGTGACCTAGTTATTGGTGGCGGGGCTAACGTTTTGGGGGCAAAGAGATGACTAGGGACGCTATACCCCCACTGATACCGGTATTTTTTCCTCATAACTGCCGTTCTAGTTCCTTGATCTTCAACTTCTCGTACCCTGGGTCAAATTTCTTGCACTGCTCATATAGTTTTTCGGCATAGATAGCAGGTGTCTCACCGTGGGATTGAGACTGTTAGTATCATTGCTCTTGGCAGGTTTAGGGGTCTGCGATCCCGCAGCTTGGAGCTTGCCTTTCGCTCTACCTACGACCTGACATCACTGCTTCTCTTCTGTCTTTTTTTTTTTTTTTTTTTGCAGGGAATGTGGGGTCTGGAAGATGCTAACTCGGTTTTTTTTCACTACCGGTGCCAGCCGCTAACAGGCCAATTACAGGCGCCGCAGAAACAAGTAGTTTCAGCTCGAGGTGGTGGGATCGGACTTAGGCGGGGCTCCAGAGACCTTCTGTGGGTAGGAAGGGGCGAGGTAACAAATCACACCACACTTCCAACAACCTAGTTTCCTCCCCGTTACGATTACGGGGTAGCGTTTCCCGTCTATCTACAAGATGTTTGGAATGAAGGCAAAGGCTTCTAGGCTGATCATTATCCCGAACCCCCACTAAGCTGCCTCATACTCTGGAGTAACATTTACTAACTGACCATATTGCATGAGATACGCCCATAAATGTTCTCCAGACATATAACCATGACTCTTATACACCTTCACCTGTGTCCTACGCCGTCCTCAGTATTCTGTGCGGATCTTTTGGGATCAAATCACGATACGTTACAACATCCGCACAGTCCCTAGTATGTCCCACATGATATAACTTAAGCCGTTAATTATCTGTTGAGGTTTAACTGCCAAACAGTTTAGTGTTTTCAACACTGTGCCTTTCGTGCACCGACAAATATTGCACGTTGTCTTTTTAGCACAAAGACTGACACAGTTCTTTTTTGTAATGTGCTCTTGTGCATCGATGTCTACCAAAAGCCCGCTGTCGGTAACCAGCTGAGCGTAGGTTTTGACTCTCTCTCGATAAACTCCGACACATTGAGTATGCCTTTCGGTGAAAACTCAAAGAGAGCGTCATTCTCCCGCCGCTATACCTCTGACTTCGACCGCCGCAGTGTTTGTGCTTGTTTTTTTCTTTCTCCATTTTCTTTTCTTTTCTAGAGAACTGGGGTGGATAGATTATTTTTCCGTTATAGAGACCACCATTAGATGATTATTATTTTCTTTTTTTTCGGTTGTGTTAGCTTTAGTGGCAGATCCAATTAAATATTTGATGATCCTTCTATGGTCGTCTATCGTGTGAGTTTTTGCCTATACGACCACTGTTTTTTCCTCAGGTCACAAAATTCAAACAAGGAAAAAGCACAAACGAAAATAAAACTCTGAACAAAATAAAAACAGACACAGAAGAAAGAGCCTGACTTAAAAAGAAAAAAAAATACGAAACCGCAAAAAAAAAATTAAAACAAATTCAGCCGCAGCTGTAGAAAAGTAACAAAACTGAAAACGAAAAGTGGAATCAACAAACTGAAACAAATTTTATCAAAGTAGAAAATAAAACATTAACAGCAGAAACCTACAAATACAGTCCTCGTGAGATCAAAAGTGTGATTTGAATAAATAAATAAATAAATGGCAACCTACGTCGTTCATGTGTGTATGGATTTAGTTTTAAGAGGTTTTTTATTTTTATACGTAATATTTTGGGATATTCAGACAGTGTTGTTGGATTACTTCACTTTGGAAGGCGTTGGAACAAAAAAACTTGTGGGAAAGGCTAGAAAATAATGGAAGCATTATTAATAAATAAAAAAAGTCAGCACTCAATATTATCAACTATGAACATTGCCACAATGTGCTGACCATGTTTGGAAAATAAAACATTACCATAATTCCAGATACATACATAAAACAATCTATATGTACAGTTAAAAGTAAAACAAAATTCGTTCTTGATAATGGTTAAAAGTACAGCCGAAAGCACTTCGGGAAACATCGGAAAATTTTTATATTATTTATGCTAATAGAAACTCAACGAAGCTTGCATATATAATATGTTAGGTATATGCACGAGATCGCTAAAAAAAGCGTATAGTCTGATGAAAAAGACGTCAAACTTGACGAAAACAAAATTTTATCGCCAAAATGTCTATGTTACGAGTAAGTAAAGAACAAAGTAATTTTTAATTATTTTTTTTAAATTTTCTGTCTTTATTACAACATTCTAACTTTCGATTGAAAAACCTTGTTTCTCGTCATCACCGGAACTCTAGTAAATAACATGGCGAATTTTTTGTGCATTTTTTTCTTATGACACACATTAATTTTGAAAATCTTGAAAAAATAGAAATAATTGTCAGATTTTAATGAATTATTAATTCTGATTTCGTCAAGTTTAAGGCTGTTTTTTCATGGTATGACTACTTAAAAATAACGAGGTAAATAAGTTGTTAACGTAAAAATAAATTGTCACTTACGACCTTCCGTACTATAAATTTCCGCACGTAATATGTCAGTGCGTGATGAAAAACACGCACTTGTCATTTGTCAATCAACACCGCAGTTCAGAACTGCTTTCTCCCATTTGAAAAAAAACATGTTTTCATCACAGAAAATAAGCAATCTTTGTTTCAAAATATACTAAATAAACTTTCTAATTTCTAATCTTTTTTTTTAAAAAAATTAAGATTTTTAAAAAAAAAATGATAATTGATTTTTAAATAAACGTTTTTCCAATTCAAAAAATTGAAGATATTTAACGAAAATTTTGGATGTGCTAGAAATTATTAAAAATTTTAAAAATATTCAAAAAATACTTTGATCATTCCTCTTGATAATAACATTAACATTTATACGATAAAAAATTATTTTAATCAAATTTAAGGCCTTTTTTATTCATGGTATGCTATTTTTTTATCGATCTCATGCACATACCTATAATATGTGTATGTGATTATGTATAAACAAATGTTAGAACCTGTTCATAATGATTTACTGTATGACTTATATATTCTATTTATTTTCCAGGTAAGCATCTTTAATATAGACTAATTGATATGTACTTCTGCGATGTCTTCGTCAAAAAGGTAAAATGCTCTTCATTTTTTATTGTATTTTTTTCACTTTTTTCTATACTGCTTTTAACTTTAATTTTGCCATTTCCTTCCTTTCTTTCACAGATTTTTTAATTATTTTAACGACATTTTTTTCTTTCCTTCAGTTTATTGCATTTATAAATTGGATCATTCACACATTTTGAAAACACCTTTTTCATAAAGATATTTAGTTGTTAACGGGATTCGTTCTTCGAGGCAAAAAAAAATATATATATATATATTCCTCGTTTTCACGTAAGGGAATAAAATGTTAACGAAAGAATCCTTTAGTTCTCGATATGTTCCACCAATTTTTCCTGTTTATAATCCACAAAGAAAAGAGAAAAATGTTTTGAAACTATTAATTTCTTATCTTCAACACTGTGGCCAGTGTATCAGTAAGGTTCGTACGAAGGATTACTAATGTTCTCCTTATACAAAGCAAATAAACCACTAGTAGATTGTTACCGAAGGTTGTTAATGCATCAGGATATGTGAAAAAGTTAACGGTTACCTCTAGACTTAAGGAGATTAGTGGTCGGGAAAGCATTCTTTCGATAGTAGTTTCATGGTTGGGAAGATATCTGAATCGAAATTCATTCTCCCTAATGGCGGAGGAAATTGTGTTTGTGCGTCCCAAGTTTCGGGGCATAGTGAGTGTTAATTGTAAAGATTAGAACTTTTTTTTTTGTCACTATTTCTATGAGCAATATTTGGAGTTGAGCTCTCTTACCTTTGCAACAACAACAAAAGAAAAAAATCTGCACTGGGGGACGCTTTTAACACTATATATACTATATTTTCTCTTACAGTTTTGCCTTTTTCGCTTACACAGAAAGATGCATGCTGAACGCTGGGAACGCGTTCCCCACTTGGACACACATACACACACACACACACACACACACACACACACACACACACATTCCTCTTCACCTTTCCATTGCTACTCTTCGGGTCTCTTTCTACAAAACTTCACACACAATCACACATAATATTCATTATTTGAAAAATTTTCTTCATTCATATTCATTGGTTTGTAACGCGCAACAATTACCTATCGTCTATGTATACCTTTGTTTTTTTTAATACACACATTGTATATGTATTGTTTTTAGTTGTTTCTTTGTAATTATTTACGCGGACTCACTTACCGAGTCCGCCATTTTTGTTGTGGGATACCAGGAAACACGTGTTCCTCAACTCAAACGTCAACGTACATACCACCCACTACAAATGTACTGACAAGCTATATTCCTCAATTTCAGTAGTAGCGAGAGGCATGTGATATTTCAGCTGTAAATGGGGTAAAAATCATCCATAATTTCACTCAAACTTGAACTTCATGAAAACTAGAGAATGAAGACTTGTAGAACAGAGCCTAGTAAAAGGAATTTGTTTACTGGGTTTCATCAGCATGGCTGATGATAACCCCCATGAGAGCAACTCTTTGCGTCGTCTTGTTCTCACGTTTTCCACTGAGATGACGTGGAGTAATTATATTAAATCAATTGCTAGGACTACAGCTAGGAAAGTTGGTTGTCTGTATTGGACCAGGCAATTGTTCTCGTCAAAATTATAAATCGTTTAATTTGCAGTGTAACACGCACGCTCAGTTTGCATTAAGAATTTAGAGAATACTTTCATTTATGTGTAATTGTATATGCTCCATTCGAATCTGGCTTGATAAATTTGACAAAATCTACAGTTTTGGAGTTATCAAGTTCGGATTCATTCGCGTCGCGGGCAGCCATTACTGGCGTTATTTGCATACATTCGCTGCAGAATAGATATCAGTGTAGGTATCATTGCGCAAACTGAGCGTGTCTACGTAAATAGTTCTTGTGCACTCTAGTTGAGACAAATTTAGAGAAGAATTAGTTCCGCACTTAGCTTTCTGTAGTCTTCTGCATTTAGATTTCCGCAGCGAAAGTATACAAACAATGTCAGTAATGGTTGCCGCCAATGACGCAAATGAATGCGAAATTTCACTGTCAATAATACCAAAACTATAGATTTTATCATATTTCTCAAACCAGTTTCGGATGGAGCCTGTAAGTTACACATAAATGTAAGCATTCTGGAAATTTCTAATTTTTTGAGCTCGGGTGTTACACTGCAAATAAACCTATAAATCTACTATTCTTCCGTGTTGTGACTATTGTAGATATTTTGTGCACTTAACGAAACTCAGTTGAAAAGAGATAATGGAATTCAACTGTAATCTTGTGACGAAATAATCTTTTATGTTATTTCGTCTTCACAGAAAATTTATTGAAATGAGTTCCAGTCGACCCCATTTGATTTGAGGGGGTGTCAAATTTCCATATGTATTCGAAGATAGAGGAAATGCAAAAAAAAAAACGTTAGCTAAAGGCAGATTTTTTTTCTTCCTTCGTTACGACGGTGCTCTCTCTTTCGAAGCTGACTGGACACGTTGCCGAAACTGTTAACAAAACTCCTAACTTTATTTTCTATCATTACTTCGACAAGGATAATTACTTATAGACAACATATAGTATTTATTGCTGCAATTTTGACATAAACGTTTGCCACCGTGGGATTGTCAATAACAAGTAAGAATTCATTATCATTTCTTTCTCCGCCAAATTTCGCATTAAATGCTAATAGTTGCCATTATAGTTTTTCTAAATTCCTTTCCCCCAATCAGTCGGGCTTAAAATCCCGAAACCATTACTATATATTAGGTCTGGTGCTCCTATTATAATTAAAATTCTTGAAAAATTTCAAAGGGTCTGTAATGCAATAGATTTTGACCTATCTCGAATTATGCTAATTTTCCAACACATACTCTCTTTTTCTATACATATTTTCATGGTAATTGATTTGATAAACTTTTCACATTTGTCCATCAACTGCATGAAGTTAAACGTATTATTACGAGATAAGCAAATATGTCTAAGCGGTTTACAGCTGTACTCGGTAGATAACAACCGTATATTCTATTCTCAAAGTTTCTTCCGCACACTATTTACATTATTCGGACTGTTGTCCGCATCTTTGTCGCCATATTTATTACAACGTTTCGGCCGTTGTACTTTCCGACCTTCTTCAGGTGGTTGGAATGCCGAACTGAACCCTTTATTTCGCTCACTGGGGTAGACTGTTCTCCTGTTAATTCCTCTCTCCAAGTTTTCCACCACCTTAACCAGGTATTGAACTCACACTCTTTGGGTCCTGTCACTGGATTTAACTAATGTCTTTATCCACTCTGCCATGTGTCCTTAAATATAGACAGATAGTTTCTTCCGGTTTCTTGGTTCCCTTCAGCCTACAATCTTCAAAAATTTAAATACAACGTCAATTGTTATCTTGTCTTTCTGAATTATCCTTCTTTTTCTCCACTAAATTATTCAACTTCCAGTAACTTTTTGCGTGTTAGTGGCATTATCACCTTGCTTTGGGTGAAATGATTAAATAATAATCTGATTTTAACAGCATTCTTTAATTCCACTCCGTAAATCCAACTAGCATACCATATCCAAGGGATTCCATGGAACGAACCAAAAAATATCGTAGACTTTGAAATATGTTATTTTTAAGACCCCGTCTATATCTTTACGAGGGAAAGATTTTTTACAAATATTGCGTACGTAACATTCGATGCAAATTCATAAATGCATCGAAAGAGTAAAGCAGCCACCCACCCACTTCGTGTGCACAAGTCAAAGTAAAATGATCAAAAGTAGCTAATACCAGATACCACATCGGGAGAATGATGTGCAATACACAGGCTGGAGGTAGATCCAGTTAACTCTTTCACGCTGGCTCACTTTTGGGAATAGGAATTTGACATTTAGTGGAAGTATATGACGAAGACACAGTGGGTTATTTAGTGGAGCCTTGAATGACAACCAGTCTAGAAGAAGGAATGCAAACATTATACAGCCCAGACGAAGGATATACTATGAAACTAAGGAAAGGATCGTTCGGACTAACTCGATAATCCCGATTACAGTCGACTCCTTTTTGAAAAAGCATGCCTACACAAAAATCATCATGTTGATCGTCTTCATCATGTTGATCGTCTTCCTCTTCTCGTCTTCTTACTCTTCGATACTCTTCTCGCTCTTACTCTTTCGCTCCTCTTCTCGCTCTTACTCCTCGACTCTTCTCGCTCTTACTCTTCTCGCTCTTACTCTTCTCGCTCTTACTCTTCTCGCTCTTACTCTTCTCGCTCTTACTCTTCTCGCTCTTACTCTTCTCGCTCTTACTCTTCTCGCTCTTACTCTTCTCAAACTCTTCTCGCTCTTACTCTTCTCGCTCTTGCCTCTTCTCGCTCCTCTTCTCGCTCTTACTCTTCTCGCTCTTACTCTTCTCGCTCTTAAAAGCTCTTACTCTTCTCGCTCATCATGTTGACTCTTCTCGCTCTTACTCTTCTCGCTCTTACTCTTCGCTCTTACTCTTAGTCTTCTCGCTCATCATGTTTATCTTCTCGCTCTTACTCTTCTCGCCTCTTACTCTTCTCGCTCTTACTCTTCTCTTCTCTCGCTCTTACTCTTAAGCTCTTCTCGCTCTTCTCGCACTTCTCGCTCTCTTCTCGCTCTTACTCTTCTCGCCCTTACACTTCTCGCCCTTACTCTTCTCGCCCTTACTCTTCTCGCTCTTACACTTCTCTCTTCTCGCTCTTACTCTTCTCGCTCGCTCTTACTCTTCTCGCTCGCTCTTACTCTTCTCTTACTCTTCTCGCTCTTACTCTTCTCGCTCTTTGATGAAGGAACTCTTACTCTTCTCGCTCTTACTCTTCTCGCTCTTTCTTATAAAAACTTATACTTATGACAAATTGAAAATTTCGTTACTTCTCCCCTGGAGCAGGTAAGACCGCAAACGACAAGGGTTTCTTTTAAAGAAAAACGCAACAGCAAGGACACTTGTACTCAGAATAAGGAAATACCTGCTGAAATACCTAAAAATAAGGAAGGAGAGCTTGGAAAATTTACCCCACACGGAGTATATTGAAGGCAAGATAAATAGAAGGCATCAAACAACTTTCCTGATGTGTGAAGAGATAGCGCGGCGAGGGTCCCTAGCAAAAGGAGAAAAACGGTCAAGAGCCGATTCCACAATCTAGCACATGTGACCTTCAGAAAGCCTCAAATTCCTCCTCAATCTTGTCGATTACATGGATCTTGGTATTATAGTGAGTTGGTGTCTCTCAACGCGCCCCATACATAATACTCTATGGGCTTACAATCAGGGGAGTTAGGGTGCCCAGACGTAGGGACTGGTGAAGTCATAAAAAAAATTATGAAAATGACTTATAACTCTTCCTGGATTTGTAGAAGAGCTGAATTATGCTGCCACGAACGTGATCTTCAATCTGACACCTTCACTAAACAAGGCTTGATCTGTGTCCAACTACTCGACGTAGCTGTCCTGGTTGAACCTGAGAACCTGTTCAATGATGTATGTAGTATGATCTCACCCTCACTAGAGACACACCCAAAGAACCATCAGTCTGGGGAAAGTTCATGACACGCGGATCATCATATGGATTTTAAGCAGATCATTTGTTGTTTTGGGTGTCGTGCATCTAGTCTTGACAAAAATTGATTTAATCGGAGAAGAACCAGATTGTCCCTGGTTCAACAGGACGTTTCACTTTGTTCAGGAGGTCCTTTGCCTTTGTCAGACATTTTTCTCGAGCCTGTTCTGTAAAGTGAAGCTTTTATATTTTGTATGACTGGCAGCAGTTGTCCTTATTCAAGCACAGTTTCATGTGGTGAAATTGCAGCAGCCATTTTCTGCACCAAAACCCGCATTGCGTTATTTAGCTCTTCCATCATTTTCTCCTGCAGTTGTTGGATGAAATCTTGGGTACGGAGGCAATCAGAACATCTGCTGTGTTCTTTCGTACAAGACACTGCCTGTCCGTTGCAGCTTTCTGATTTACGTATAATTGTTTTCACACTATTCAAAGAATATTGAGCTGCTGTCATTATTGCGGCATTTTGATGCTCGTTACGAATCGTAATGATGAAGGTTACGCTTTTCAGGTGGCTTCTATTCGTCCAGTTAATTTTGATTCTTCTGAAACTGTAGTGACGAGGAATCACCATGTCGTCATCGGTTTAAAAATATTTCAAACCTATCTCAAAAGAAACGCAACAGACTCTGTCAAAATTAGCCTGAACAATTTCTTTTTTTTCTATTTGTATCTCTGTTTCTGTCTCTCATTCTCTCGTTCTGTTTGTGTCTCCCCGTCCGTCCGTGTTTCTCTCTCCGTGTCTCTCTCTCTCTCCCCGTCCGTCCGTGTTTCTCTCTCCGTGTCTCTCTCTCTCTCTCCCCGTCCGTCCGTGTTTCTCTCTTCGTGTCTCTCTCTCTCTCTCTCTCCCCTGTCCGTCCGTGTTTCTCTCTCCGTGTCTCTCTCTCTCTCCCCGTCCGTCCGTGTTTCTCTCTCCGTGTCTCTCTCTCTCTCCCCGTCCGTCCGTGTCTCTCTCTCTCTCCCCGTCCGTCCGTGTCTCTCTCTCTCTCCCCGTCCGTCCGTGTCTCTCTCTCTCCCCGTCCGTCCGTGTCTCTCTCTCTCTCCCCGTCCGTCCGTGTTTCTCTCTCTCTCCCCGTCCGTCCGTGTTTTCTCTCTCTCCCCGTCCGTCGTGTTTCTCTCTCTCCCCGTCAAATCCGTGTTCTCTCTCCGTGTCTCTCTCTCTCTCTCCCCGTCCGTCCGTGTTTCTCTCTCCGTCTCTCTCTCTCTCTCTCTCCCCCCCGTCCGTTTTCTCTCTTCGTGTCTCTCTCTTCGTGTCTCTCTCTCTCTCTCCCCGTCCGTCCGTGTTTCTCTCTCTCCGTCCGTCTCTCTCTCTCTCTCCCCGTCCGTCCGTGTCTCTCTCTCTCTCCCCGTCCGTCCGTGTTTCTCTCTCCGTGTCTCTCTCTCTCTCCCCGTCCGTCCGTGTTTCTCTCTCCGTGTCTCTCTCTCTCTCCCCGTCCGTCCGTGTTTCTCTCTCGTGTCTCTCTCTCTCTCCCGTCCGTCCGTGTTTCTCTCTTCGTGTCTCTCTCTCTCTCCCGTCCGTCCGTGTCTCTCTCTCTCCCCGTCCGTCCGTCTCTTTCTCTCTCCCCGTCCGTCCGTCTCTCTCTCTCTCTCCCGTCCGTCCGTGTCTCTCTCTCTCTCTCCCGTCCGTCCGTGTCTCTCTCTCTCTCTCCCCCGTCCGTCCGTGTCTCTCTCTCTCTCCCGTCGTCCGTGTCTCTCTCTCTCTCTCCCCGTCCGTGTCTCTCTCTCTCCCTCTCTTTCTCTCTCCCCGTCCGTCCGTCCGTCTCTTTCTCTCTCCCCGTCCGTCCGTCCGTCCGTCTCTTTCTCTCTCCCCGTCCGTCCGTCCGTCTCTTTCTCTCTCCCAAATCCGTCCGTGTCTCTCTCTCTCGTCCGTCCGTCCGTGTCTCTCTCTCTCTCTCCCCGTCCGTCCGTGTCTCTCTCTCTCTCTCCCCGTCCGTCCGTGTTTCTCTCTCCGTGTCTCTCTCTCTCTCTCCCCGTCCGTCCGTGATTCTCTCTCCGTGTCTCTCTCTCTCTCCCTCCCGTCCGTCCGTGTTTCTCTCTCCGTGTCTCTCTCTCTCTCTCTCCTCCCCGTCCGTCCGTGTTTCTCTCTTCGTGTCTCTCTCTCTCTCTCCAAATCCGTCCGTGTTTCTCTCTTCGTGTCTCTCTCTCTCTCCCGTCCGTCCGTGTTCTCTCTCCGTGTCTCTCT
>CAHIKZ030003979.1:1952500-2032500 GCA_903632075.3 Acanthosepion pharaonis
ATATTTGAGTTAGAAAAAAAGCTTAAAACAGGAAATAACACAATTATAAATCTTCCAAATAATAAATGGCTAAAAGATATCCTCCCCAACCAATATATATATATATATTTATATATATATACACAAACACTGTAGTAAACTGATGGCTTAAAAGTATCCACTATTTCTTTATCAGTTTCCTCTTAAATGTTAGAATTTATGGTTTTTATCAGGTTACCCACATCGCAATGTGTTGATATGATAAAAAAGAAACACTATATAAGACTGACTCTATCTATAAAACAGCATGGCAGAATTCTATATGACAAAGTTTAGTTGATGAATGTGTCAAATTATTAAAATATTGGCCAGAAACCGGGTCCAAGTGAAAAGTGAAGAATTAATACAATCATAGAGAGTTGTTGGGTGGTCGGTCTGAAGGGATGTCATTTCATATTCGAAATAGTGAAGGATTTGTAGGAATTATTCCAGGTAAGAGAAGCCACACGGAATATTAACAAGGTATAGTAAATCTTTCGTAGGAACGTAATGTAATAAATTCGCAATCATGCTATATGGCACTGATGGAGAGATTTGACGTAACGGCATTGTTTGCCTACAGAGAATAGAACGAACGGATCATGTGAGCAAGGAGATAGTTTTGATGAAAGTGCCAATATAAAGATTGTTTATAATCGGAAACAAACTATTCGAAAATAAAATGAGGAAAGTAGGTTTGGAGAATTTGACACACACAAGATATACTGAAAAGAAAAATGACAAAGGGACACAGCTTAACAAGATTCACAAAGCTGGAAGTGGGAAATGCAGCAAAACTGCAAATATTCATAAACGCTATAAAAGATAGGAAGTTGTGAAGAGCCATGATCACTAATGCCCCACAATGTAGCAGTAACTAAAATGGAGAAAAATACATGGGGATTTTTTTTTTTTTTTTTTTTTGCAGATGATTGAAAGTTTGGCACCAAAATCTGGACGTGCACAGGAATAGAAAAAGGTGAAGCGAATTACTAAGGAACAGGAAAATTTCGTTTGTAGCAAAGAAGATTGCTGGATTGTTATTCAATACCAGTCCTACTGTATGGTAGTGAACGCTGGAAATTTTCCTCACGTTTGAAGAGAAGCGTGGAGGCAACAAAAAATGCGATTCTTCAGAAGGATGCTAAAAATACCTTCACGGTGCGTGTAAATAAGCAGGACGTATTAAGGAAAATGGAAATAAAAAAGGACACTCGCACAGAAAGAGACTGCTTAAATCGCTTGGAAATTTGTTTGGACACATAATGGCGAGAAATTGAAGAATATGACTCTAGCAGAGCACATCAAATACAATGGAGAAGATGAAGGAAGCGGGAAACTTAAGTTTGTGTGAATGAATACCGGAATGATGTGAGAGATGGCAAAATCCAACAGTTACCAAAAGGTTCAGAGATAACCATAATCGCCTACGTGGAGAAGGGACACAGTACACAGAAGCAACTCTTGCTTGTTTTATCTGAGGTTGCCAAAAGATTTTTTGCATAATTATTTTTGGGAGATTGTCTTCTCTGTTATTCAGCTCCGGATTATTTTACGGCATATCACCCTCAATGGGTTATTGAATGCCGACAAGATTTTTAAGATAGGTTCGTATGAATAGAATGTATTCGTTGTAAGAAATCGGTTTGTAGATCAGGTTTCATTGGAGTATTTTTATGAAGAGGTTTTTACCAAGTCAAATGTATTGCTGGTAACTTTTCAAAAATGTATTCCTGATAATTTTTTTTTTCACAAATGTATTGCTCGTAATATATTTTTTTTCAAAAAAGTTATTACTGGTATTTTTAATTTAAAATATATATTTTTATGATTTAATAGGCTCAAAACTGGTCAAAACACTATTTGCCTATAGTTTGGACCCAAACAGGTGCAACCACTCCGGATCGAGGGTGAGGGCTGAAAACAACAAGAATTATGAGGTGGTTCTATACTCCTGAAAATCTCCTGGGTGTAGTTTAGTCATATCCAGAACGCTCTTATTCATGATAAATAAATTAGATGCTGAAAAGACATGGAGCAAATAATTAATCCGCAGAAAACGTGACCCAAAACATCTATTTAAAAGCTGGAAATTCTTAGAGATTTCCTTGAAACTTTTCTACATTTGTATTTTCCCGATTTCCCCACTGAGAAGCGATGTGATATAAGGTCGGGTTTAATATAGGTAACCCGAGCGCGTACACTTGGGCCAGGGACAAATTGTTGCATCGTTATGACAAATGACACCCCACCACAACCACCATATCTAGTGCAACAAGTTGGGTACAGCTGCAGACAGCTGTTCACCGGCACCGGGTACCTCACAGTATTTTTTTTCTCAAGCGGCTTTTCTGCCTGAAGACGGGTGCAACTGAGATGATTACAATACCCATTATGTGCGCGATAACTATAGGTATTTACCCAAGTCCCCAAAGACGGGGTGCAACAGATGGTCAGTTGTTTAATGTGGGGTACCTGAGCACATACAGTCGGGTCATTAGTCAAAATATTGGTCAATTTTTACCCAGCCAACGCTTGCACAGGATCGGGCACAAACTAGTGTTAGTTTTTCATTTCCCCTGTCGATGCGAGGCAAAAAAAAAGTGGGGGGGCATAAATATAACAGCGTTATTATATGTAGAATAGGTAGATAGGGATGTATTAGACAAACGTGCTTCAAATAATTTTACTAAAGATGCTACAATTTGATCCAAGAGATCGTGTTTACGGATGCTTGTATTTATCCCAGTCCCTGTTCTAAGACGAATATGACACGAGGTTAAGCGAGGAGAACCTGAGCGTGTAAACTCTAGCCTGGGATAAAAATTCAACAGCTCCCGCAACCGTTGTGCTGGCATCTGTATGACTACCGATTCCTCATCTCTATTGCAGTGAGGTAGGGTTTCAGCCCGGATACCGCACAGTATTTTATTTTCTCCAGCAGCGACTGTCGGGGTAAAAGTACACAACTGAGTCAACTCTACCCAAAGACAGACACGCAACTGAGAGATGATAATCCTACCCGACATCGGGTGCAGAAGATGAAATGTTCGCAGTGAGGCACAAGAGGTAATACTTTTACAAACTCTGTTAAAGTTCTAAATATTATAATTCTCTTCCAGATGACATTGCAACGATTTTATTTCTTCAGAAGTTTACCTTCCAGAAGTAAGACTAAAATGTCAACCTGTTTCATCGCATAATCAATAACGTATCAACTTATCTGATAGGATGTAAATTATTTCTGGTCGTTTGTTGGCAGTGTAGCTCTAAGCTAAAAGCTTAGTGGGGGATGTGCAATTTATGGCTTGCTTGTCATGGATCTTACCGACATGCTTAAGCAGACAACAAAAACCATGATCGGTCAATAGAAAATGGCAGAAAAAGCTAAACCAATAGAACCGTTTATTTACATGTGAATTCTCGCATGAAACACTACGGCCCCTGAAGTCCAGATAATTAAACAGAAGACAATGCCAATGTATTTTTCAATCTCCTATTCTCTGACGCTAAATGCTATCGTTGCATTTAAATTGGAGCCAGGCTAAATTTTTCACGGGAAACACGTTGACAGTGAGTTTTCTTTCTCATTTGACACCTCACGGGGAAATTTTATGTACAGTTGGTTTAATGTGCGTGCCCTGAATCTTATCTGGCAGAAGAGGTAAAAAAAAAGGTATATCAGGACTTCACATTTCGGAGGCCCCAGGTATTAGCGATTGACATTGACTCTACCCAATTAAGTGCAATGATTGAGTTAGTGCTTGCGAAGAGGACCCCATGGTACTGATCATAAGTTTCGGATAATGAGTGCGATTTTATGTTTTTATTTACTAAGGCTGTTGGGTACAAAGGCAAGAATACTGATCATCAGACGAGGGTCGACGGCACTAATTTGTCGTAATGGGTAACATTCTCGCTAGAAATTACAACATACAAGATTGAAGAATATATCTATTTTTAAGAGGTGTGAGAGTGTGTGATAATGTGGGTAATGGAGAGTGCGCGCGTGTAATGTGTAATAGTGCGCGCGTGTAATGTGTAATAGTGCGCGCGTGTAATGTGTAATAGTGCGCGTGTGTAATGTGTAATAGTGCGCGCGTAATAGTGTGTGTAATCTCTAATGTAATAGTGTAATGTGTGTAATAGCGTGCGTAATAAGGTGTAATGGAGTGTGTGTGTGTGTGTAATGGAGTGTGTGTGTATGTGTAATTGTGTGTGTGTGTAATAGTTTGTTTAATGGAGTGTGTGTGTGTGTAATAGTTTGTTTAATGGAATGTGTGTGTGTAATAGTGTGTTTAATGGAATGTGTGTGTTTAATAATGTGTGTGTGTGTGTGTGTAATAGTGTGTTTAATGGAGTGTGTGTGTGTGTTTAATGGAGTGTGTGTGTGTGTAATAGTGTTTAATGGAGTGTGTGTGTTATGGAGAGTGTGTGTATTAGAGTAATAAAAATACGATTGGATTGATGGGAACATAGATGAAGAGATATTTCTTCAAAATTAAAGAAATGGATACATAAAAAAAGTAAGGATGACATAAGAATAAAAGACTTGGATTGATAGCTGTGACGTCCTTGGTCGCGGCGTCAGCTGCGACGTCCCTAAACACAGCCTTCGCTCGCTCCTCGCTGCTCCGTTCGGGTGTCGCCGCTCCAAACGTGACGTCCGCCTGTCGCGTCAGTCGTGTTGTCTCGTCCTGTGACGACCAACTGGCTTGGTATCGGTCGCGGCACCCAAATGTGACGTTCTAACCTTTTGGTGATTCGGATGGGAATCTGGTTAGATTCGATATCAGCTTCGTCGTTCCCAACTCACTTCCAACGCCTGGTTACCAAAGTAACTGCATTGATCTCCAGTCCGCCTACCCACGTTGTGAATTGATCTTAGGCAGACGAAATCAATCAGTAGTTGGGGCCGTAATGCAAATCGGGTTCAACGGGGGTGACACCACACAAATATGCATAAAAGAAAATAAAATGATAACTCAAAAATTCAAGGTATCAAAAAAAAGGATAACAAACTTTGTCTAGTTGTTGGTTACATAGGACTGCGTCTATTTCCCGACCCGTTCTATGGATTGTGACACGTTGTTTTCCGTTAGGCGAGTTTTAACGCTTCAAGTTGTTTGCTCTTTAAGAAATTGGTTTTTCGGTGTGTCTTCGGGCGGAAGTCGAAAAAAAAAACTTATTCTGGTGGTCTGGATCTAAGTCGCTCGTCAGATTAATTGTTCTTGGATTGAAGAGGAGTCCGGAATTTGCGTGAATCTTGGTCAGCTATCTGCGAGGCGGGAATTCTCTCGAACCGAACTGGAACTCAACTCGAACTTAACTGAAACTGATTTCTGCTCGCTGCGACTTCGCTTATATGAACGCCGACCAAAACCGTGGTGGGTTTGTCAGCGCCGGGGGGTCCTCGATAATTCTAAATACATATCCACCTCTTTTATTTCTGGTTAGGAATTTTCCACTTTTTTTTCCATTTTTGTGAGCCTTCTCTTACTCCCACCTTCTCACCATACTTCAGAGGGGCGTGAACTGCCCTCCCCACTCCTTCGTAGCAACCTCTCATACCCATCCTCTAGATGGGCGGCGACAGCCTCCTCCTTGCGTCACGTGATCACCACTCGACCAATGTCTAGTCGAGCGTGGACGATTCAGCGGCTTTGTTTCAGGAAAAAAAATATCTTGCTTAACTAAAAAAAAAAAAATATATCTTTTTCTTTTCCTTTTCTTCCTTTTAATCGCAGTTATCATTTTCTCTAGCCGCAAACAGAACAATACGAACGATGGTGGTCATAACTCTTGTTCTTCACCTGGGCTTCGTCAGTCATCTTATCGCTAATTATCAGAATGGGTGGTCTTTTTAACACGGCCAGACCGTCGCCTCTAAAAGAAACCTTTCTAAGTTTCCATTCATTTTTTTCGTTACACATTTCTGATAAGTTTTATTATCGCAGGCTAAAGATATTCCATCGAAAGAAATCGGTTAGTGGTCACCTCGTGTGCGGCTTTTGACACAATTAATTTTTCATATATATCCAAAGCCCTATAGTTCACCTGTGTTTTATCATTTATCAAATAACATTTTAAATTGGACTTTTCTTTGGCTAATCGGTCTGGGGTTTGCTTAATCAGATGCTTTCCCGCACTAGCGGTTTGTTTATGTATCCCAGATAACACAGCCCGTCGCTAGAACACACCCGATTCCTTTATCCACTCAGAATTTCTTTTTCTATTGTAATGACAATCTTCGCCATTTGTTATTTATCAAAATATCCTTTATCCATTGTCTCTTGGTCGTGGGTGTTCTGCTTACCATCCACGCTTTGGGTCTTCGCCTCTCCTTTCCTTTCTTTTTCTCTTTCTTTTCTTTTTTTGCCTTTGTAAATGGTGCCACATAGAGATACATACATACAGTGTAACCCGGATATAAGAGAGTTGTCGGGACCGGAGAAGAAGTCTCTTATATCCGGGTTTCTATTATATCCGGGTTTACACAATTTTATATACAGTGTAACCTGGATATAAGAGAAACTCGGATACAAGAGATTTTCTCTGGTCCCAAATTAGAGCCTGTGTTAATGTATATAAAATAGACCAAACCCGGATATAAGAGAAACCCGGATATAAGAGATTTCTTCTCCGGTCCCGACAACTCTCTTATATCCGGGTTACATTGTATATGTATGTGTGAGAGAGAGATTTCTTCGAACGAAATATAGACATAAAACAGTAATATAGTAGTAGCAATTGGAGTAATAGAGCTGATCGCGGGAGGTTAACGGGGGGGGGTCTCTGATTGATAGAAAGAGCTGATCACGGGAGATTTACAGGGGGGACTCTGATTGATAGAAAGAGCTGATCACGGGAGATTTACGGGGACTCGGTTTGATAGGGATATAGACGGATGAAAAGATTTCCAATCAATATAATTTCTGTTTGAAATACAACACAAATGATTATGCTTATTGGAAATAGTAAATTGTAATCTATTAGCTTTCAATTAAAGCTAAAATGAAAGCTTTTTTCATTTTTTAAAAAAAATCATTTTAAACCTGACATGTACCAAATTAGTGGATGGGTACCTGAGTAAAATTAATAAGCTAACTTTCCAGTGAGCTAGCTAAGGAAGATATAAAGTGAATAATTACATTGTTGTAATAATGGTATACTATTCCATACATTAAACATGCCTACATTTTTCTAATGTCAAGTCTCTTCAGGACACGGATGCTCATAGCTCTTCATATATTCTTTAAAAGAATGTCTCCTCCTTGGCTTTTTTATCATTTACAATGAGGTGATTCTGAGAAAATTAGAAGACCTAACTGAAATGAAGTGGTCACAATCTTAATATATGCCGAGACACAATGTTGATGACATACAGGCAATGAAAACTAAAGGAACTCCTCAGAAAATAGTAAAGCAAATCTAGAATATCTGACAACATAAGATAAGTGTGTATTGTCAGCAAAAAGAACACAAGATTCAAACTAGGAACTGGAGGCACCAAAATTAACCAAGTACAAATATTTAAATATCTAGCAAATGTTAAATGAGAAGGCAGCAATGCGAAACAGAAACCCAAAGACATATTTGAATAGCAAAAATGCCTTTTACATGTCGAGCAAAGTATTTCAAATCAGGAAAACTTTTTTTTTTATAAAACGAAGAAAAGAGCACTGAACTTGTATAACGGTTCTCCAGCAAAGCAGTGAATGCTGGATAATCTGTTACAGAAGAAGTCTCTATTGGTTTGGTTTATTTTGTTTTACGGCATATCAACACCTCAACGGGTTATTTAATGCCGACAAGATGTTTAGGATACGTTCATATGAATAGAATATGTACTTATAAGAAATGGTTTTATATCCGTTTTCATTGACTTGTCTTTTGTAAAAACGGTTTTTGTCGAGCGTCAAATGTATTGCTGTTAATATTTTTTCCAAAGATGTATTGCTGGTAACTTTACTTATTTTTATACTTCCTTTCTGGACTCCAGTGGGGGGGGGGGGCTTAACTATTTTCCCGTAGTGCTACCACCCCGGGTCATAGTGGACCTTGTAAAAGTAACAATTAAAAGGTGGTTCCACGTTCGTTAAAAGCTCCCAATCAGTGGCTTTACTGCTGGATGTAGTTTAGTCATACCCAAAGGAAAGAAGTCTTAAAGCAAATGGCATTTAGTTCTACAGAAGGATGCTGAGAATGTCATGGAGTAAAACATACGGCCAACAAATGTTTTCGGGAAAATGGAAACAAAAAGCCACTTGTATTTAGAATCAGAGAAATGAAATTTCTAGAGTAAATGAGGAAAGAGTGCCTAAAAATTATCAGTCATAGGACATATTGAGAGTAAGAATGCTAAGAGCTTCAAAAGAGAGGAAGTTGTGGAGAATAATGATCACCCACATCTTGAATTGTCATGGTTCCTAGAAGATGTAACATGCGTTTATTGGTTAAGACAGAAAAGTAATTTCCCGCTGTCTTTTCCACGGATTGGAAAAAGTAAAATACCAACATATACTATTACGATGAAAATATCTAAAATGTATATTAATTAATATACTATCATCGATAACCGCACGCCAGACGCATTGTTCATATTCCCCAAAACACATGAAATCTATATTTAAAGAAATCAAGATCTATACAGGTACTGTCAATGTAACATATTTTCACGCTTTAATAATTCAACAACAATGTCTCTCCATATTTGAATCACAAATTTCAGGATACGCACGCTTTCCATCAATGCTAAAATCAATGAAATTATCTCTATAATTAAAATTCATTTAATTCCTGATCAAAACTCGCAGTAATTCTATTAGCAGCCATTGAAACACCCAATTCGAAATTTGTGACACACATGCGTGCGCGCGTGCGCACACACACATTCCTATTTGAATTTCTTCAAACGACCACATTCAGGAATTAAACAGACAAAACTTGATATAAAAAAATGCCTAATAAAATTCATACACACTGACAAACACCACAGGATATAAACACGATCTGCCTTGCCGATGAAAACGAATACAGCAGACGATATACCGAAACATTCTTTTGCATAACATGTTACTCAAAAAATTTTGACGGAGATACAATAAATACGAAACATGTTAAATTTATAAACGTTTTTTAACCTGTTCTCACATATATATTTATATATATATATATATAACATAATTTTATGCTCATTTTTTTTTTTTTTTTTTTTTTTTTTTTAAATGTCACGTATCTCCATAAATTCTAGGAACTTAAAAAATTCTGCGTAGTACAGGCTGGAATAATTTTACGCATAAAGATTAATAATGCATAATTTTTTAAAGACACTTGAATTTATTCTAAGATACGTAAGCTTTATGTTTTTCCTTTTTATGCTCAGAATTTTTTTTATTTATTTACGTATTTTAATCGTAAATTATTTTTTCTCAATTTTACGTATTTCGTAATTTTAAGCGTGTTCCAGTACTATCTCTTATCAATCCAAATGAGTTAAGTTGACAACGATTGATCCCTGATGATGTGTTGGCCGAAAGGCAGCCTACGTCTGGATATTAAATAAATATAACATAAAATTGTTTATTTAAAACAATATTCCTGTTCTGTGGTATCAGGTCTTTGTTTATATATATATATATATATATATATATATATATATATAAAACATTAGGCAGCATATGATTTACATACAAAGAATAATCACACATAGAATTAATCAGAAGTATCAATGCGATTCTTGGCGACATCCATCGCTAGAAAACATAATATATGCATTAAAATCCTGTTCATCCATAGTGCGAGTTTTGATCCTTGAAGAAAAACTTGTCTGTAGTTTTTTCAGTTTATTTGATGTTAAAATGCTAGTACTTACGGACAGTCTTCCATCCATCATCAGGCATGTGTTTTTTTTTCCCTATAAAATCAAAAACTTGAGACGATATACCTGTATGTCGACCGAAAGATGTTTTTTGAATATCTGCTATTATTGACGGTTGTAAGATATCGGAACGTGCAAAGACGCAACGCTAAGTTTTTCAAAATTTTTAAGTGAGAATCTTATTTAAATATTTCTTGTGATGTGTTAAATCGACGTATTCTATTTTTACAAGTGTATTCAGTTTTTATGTCATGAACTAAGTATATAGTTCAATAATATAGTGTAATTTCATAGTAGTAATTTTTTATGTACTGCGGATCGATAGTTTTTAAACATAAAACATTAGGCAGCATATGATTTACATACAAAGAATAATCACACATAGAATTAATCAGAAGTATCAATGCGATTCTTGGCGACATCCATCGCTAGAAAACATAATATATGCATTAAAATCCTGTTCATCCATAGTGCGAGTTTTGATCCTTGAAGAAAAACTTGTCTGTAGTTTTTCAGTTTATTTGATGTTAAAATGCTAGTACTTACGGACAGTCTTCCATCCATCATCAGGCATTGTTTTTTTTCCTTATAAAATCAAATATATATATATCAAATATAAAATATCAAACAGCAGATATTCAAAAAACATCTTTCGGTCGACATACAGGTATATCGTCTCAAGTTTTTGATTTCATATTGTGTAGCGATTTCAAAAATGTTTTTATTATAATCTCTTATAATAAAAATATTAAAATATTTTGCTCTAGTTTGTTTTGGGGAATTTTATCGTAAACAAAGTAAATGCTACGCACTGTGGATTTTTATTACATTTGTTCTTTGTCTTATTTGGGAGATATATACTCAATTGTATGGATATTTAAGACACGGAGTTTCACGCTTTTGCGATTACAAACTCATATCGATACAACTGAATAGATTAGCTTTATTACTGATATTGACCGCTTTTCACGAAGTACTGTGCAAATATGTGTGTCTGTGTGCGCGTGTTTATTCGCTAGTGAAGTGAATTTTATCAAGAGTGCGTGACATATCTGTGCCTATCTGCCTTAGTTTCCAAATAAATGGCTTAGCGAAAGGATCGCGCAAAACATTGTAGTTTATCGTCTTACCCTGGACGCGGATGTAGTTTATCGTCATACCCAGGACGACCCTAACAAGTGCTACCAACCCGAGTCAGGGTTGACCTGGGAACACCAGCAATTATGAGGTGGTTCCACGCTCCTCAAAACTCCTGATCATAATTCTTGCTGTTGTTTATAATCATTTGATAAGTGTATATATATTCTTGTTAGACGAAATATTAGACGTTTCGTCATAAGAAAATATTCGGTATACATTGATCGTGCACCCAGGGTAGCTGTCCGGATGAAATTTGTAAAATCTTTCCCATGAAAATAAGACTAAAGTCCAGTAGCAGTTATTGCTCATTATAGAATTGATTGGGGGTGGGGGTTCTTAACATTTTATTTGAGTTTGTGTGGAACATCAACATGTTGATCGCGCTCTCTATCATTTTACCTTGTTCAAATGAGAATAATCTTCGTAGATATCTTTTCACACCGATATCAAGGTTTAAAATGAAAGCTGCATAAACATTTTTTTCTTTCGAAAATGTAACAGCTTATAATTCTTAGTAAGCTCCTCATCTTAGATTTGTTTACAAGATGAGCTGAAAAAACTTTTAGAAAAGATATTTTGGTCACTTGTGGCTCATGTCAAAAACGTGTTAGCACCTTGCGTCCTTAACTCATTTCGATCGTCACCGAATCATCTTAACCTCAGATAAATTTAAACGCAGTCAACTGGTTAGAATTCGTTACGATAATGTACGTGTCAGATGTGTTTCCAAACTTTCTTTGTATTCCACTCTTATCATGAACTACCGTTTTATATTGGAACAATACGTTAAGCTGCGCCCATAAACTATAAAAGAACTTTGCAATGTAAACAAAAAATGAAAGAAGAAATTAACAATGTTTTCACCTTATCAGAATTCATGAGATAAGAACATTCCCTATTAAGTCGAGATAGACAAGTGAAAGAAAATCGGCTAGATTTTTTTTAAAATAATTTTCATTTCCTTGATTTTCTTGAAGAAAAAATGAGGCATAAGAAAATGCGTCCCAATCACGTATTTCGGTAAAATCTAATTTCCTCAGTTGACGATCAATCAATAAAATATTTTAATAGTCTGTTTTGAAAAGATGAGAACAGACAAAAAAAAACAAAAAAAAACTCATGTTTACTTTTAAGTTTTACGTTTTATTTGGGTAATGTTTCCTTAATTTCTTCTTTTATTCACTACTTTTCTAATCAATTTATATATCATATCTAGCTTTTATCTTTTTTTATTTAGTATTCGTTGTCGTCTATTATTGTCAGTTATTTATATAACTTTTCAATAACAGTTTGCACAGGATGATTTTACAAACCTTCCACCCTTCTATTCGGAGGATCCGATAAATGTGTCGTACTTGGCTTTCATTGATATGGATGTAAATATGTGCATGGCTATTTTGTTTTTGCCCGTGAATATTTACATTATATCTACATAATATGCAAATGAATGGCAATGTCGAAAAAAATCTGTATAACGAGTTTTGTTAAAGTAAAAATATAAGTCGGGGGGGTAGATATCAAAAAGCAACTGTCGCTTATTATTCATCGATAGAAAACAGTGTTAGAAGGCTAAAATTTTATTTTTTTTAAAAATTTATTTTTAAACGCGTATCTCTGTAATCAAGCCAATGATATAGTTTATCTATGCTTTTGTTTTGGTCTTTATCACTTACTAAATCTCTCATATTGTGATAATATATCTACCAACAAAGCTGAAATGTAAGAATCTGCCAAAATTTACATTGGGTGATCTAGCGATCGCAACACTATACACATTCGCTTTAGAAAGATGTTTTTTCTTTTTATTTAAACTATAAATTTTTAATCGAAATTATGTTCTGGCTCATTAGTGAGAGACTAATGCATTACGTTGTTCGTAAAAACTCTTTGTGATCCTATAATATTGAAATACCTAGAGGTTACTCATATGAATTCATCTGTATCTATAATTCTTAAAATGTGTGTTTGTGAGTGATCGGATGTTGTGTATGCGTTTCCATAGTTTTCATCCGATTTCGATGAAATATTTTTTTGTTTGATAGATATTTCTTCAGTGCCGGTTTTGAGTTCTAATTGGCTGGATTTTTTACCTTGAAAGTGAACCATCGAAAAAAAATGACTTTTTACACATAGCGCAATAATCAAAGGCAAAATTTAATGTCCTTTAAAAAAAAAAAATTCAATTTAGAGTTGAAATGTAACGCAAAAGAGTATTAGAATTATAAAAAAAAACAATATGTACATTATTTAAATTATTCGGACTATTGTCCTCATCTTTGTCGCCATATTTATTACAACGATTCGGCCTTTCAGTATCTGTCTATATTTCTGAGATGAGGTATTATGTACACTATTTACATTATTCGGACAATTGTCCTCATCTTTGTCGCCATATTTATTACAACGTTTCGACCCTTCAGTATCTGTCTATATTTCTGATTTAAGGTATTATGTACACTATTTTCATTATTCGGACTATTGTCCTCATCTTTCTCGCCATATTTATTACAACGTTTCGGCCTTCTCCAGGTGGTTGGAATGTCGAACTGATCCCTTTATTTCGCTCACTGGGTAGACTATTCTAGTTCCACGTGCCGTGTTTAATGGATATCAGTTATCAAAGATAAGGACAATAGTTCGAATAAGGTAAACAAGGTACATAATACCCCATCTCAGAAATATAGACAGATACAAAAAAAAACTATATTATAAATAAAAATTGTCGTATATTATTGTGACGGTCCATGAAAGAGGTTCCTTCCTTGCAAGATTGAGAACGTAAAAACGACCCTTTTCAAGACCCCACCACCCCGATTCAATTTACCCCCCCCCCACATTTGTGGAAGTGCCTCAGTTGCAACCAATTGATATTCGGGTGGGTTGATTTTTAACTAAAACTGCTCGAACTGAACGGCAAATATTCCCAGTAATTAAATAACCGGACAAAGGCAGGTTATACTGCTAGTTGTGGCAATAATTACAGTTTTTAAAATGCCATAATTATTTAAGATTTAATGCGAGACAAACCGTAAAAGCTCATCAAATATTTCAAAAGAAAATGATTCTTACAGAAAATCAATGAACAAAAATAGATTATTCTACCCACCATCGCAACGATAACTCAAAAGAAATTAAGAAAGTTTAACATAAAATTTCTTAAGAGAGTTAATACACAATACAGTAATAATAAACTTAAACCTAGAACACTAACAATCAATTAAAGTTACACCACTACTAAGCATTGGTATATCATACTTGATTTTGAAAATATAAAATAAAAAATATTAAATATAAATCTTTATTTGAAATATTTTACATGCAGGCACTTCAAACTTTGTACTTTGAGTCAACATTTAATAGGAACTGAAAAATCATTTAGGTAAAAACATCAGGTACTGAAAATGTGTAATTAAAAATAGGAAAATTTTAGCTAGGTATATTATACTCATGGTTAGTCTTCTGGGGTCAAACGTGAAGGTAGAATTTACAAAGTTGCGCGATTTAATTAACCATTGTGACTAATCAAGTGGAAAATTTTGCTACTTTTCAAATTTATTCGTTCCGTAAATAATAGCCGATTTCAGCATAGACATATTTATTATTGTGTTGGAATGTGTCACGAAAAAATAAATGATTTCGTCTCTTTCTCTCCTGCTGTAGTAGCGACGGACACAGTCTCCACTTCTGAGACTGAAAAAACTGACCTCCTTCTCATTCCAGCCCTTTACATAGAGCTTGTTAACTCACCTATGCAAAACACCAACAAGCCAGCTACCAATCACAGTTCCCGCGCCTGCCCACCTCCACTCACTTTGGGGGTGTCAAGTTGACTGACCAACTCATTACAATTATATTCTAATATGTAATTACACAAAAATATATTAGTCGTTTTTAGTTAACTTATCTTAATTTTATATAAATCTCTTAAAATTTTTCCTTAAAACATTATGTACTCCACTCATCATGAACACGAAAAAAGGATAGATGTTTTTACTTTTTATTGTATGAGTTTAAGCTTCGTTATAATGTCCTAATCTGCTGCTAACCTTAAAAGACAATCTGGTGAAGGAGCAAAATTGGGGTCAGACAGTACGACGGGGTTAACACTCTTGTATATGAAGGTGTTAGACGATGAACCTTTGCCATTGATAATCAATATCTGAAAACAATAGTCGCAAAAACGACAATGTGTCAGAAATGTCTCCCAATAAGGAATCGTTATTTTAAGAATATCTGAACATCTACCGAAAATTAGCAAGGTGAGATACAAGACAAATGGTTTCTATATAGACTTTGACGTCTTTAAGTGTATTAGATGTCGCATCTCTAAAATTGGATTGATCGATTTTGTGTTCAAATAGTAACTTGAGAAAATATATCCTTTCTGAGAATCGTAAACAAACTTGACAATGTCGTTTTCAAAAAAAAAAAAAGTTTTATTTATTAGGAAACTAGACAGTTTATGTAATTTATGTAACCATTTACATTCGCTCTAGTTTGCCTTGCTGTCGTTAGCTGCCAATCTACTTGTCATGACCTGTTTATAAAAAAATAAATTCTTCATTTTTACTTCTTTTACTTTAATTTTAACGAGTGTTATATGTGATTGGTTGATCAGAGTAAAGCCCACAAACCTTATCACCCTCCTTTTTTTTTTCTTTCGTAAAAAGAAGCACAAGGCCAAAATGGGGAATGGAGGGTGAAGAACGGTCTTCTTCTGTCTTAACGTTAAACTTAGCTAGCCACACACAATGACCCAAACATTCAACAATATTCCTTACACCAAAAGAACTCATTCTTACAACATCCACCATAATACCTCATTGTCTCCATGAAAGTCCTAACTAAACCCCATATGTACAATTCATTGTCTGTGGGGAGGGGAATAAATCGTCAATTTTAAATCTAGCCCCAATGAATATTTACAATATGAATACAAATGTTTTTTAAGGTAAGGAAGAGCTCATTCGAACTATCACCATGAAAGTATTTATAGAAAGACGCAGAGGGGACCTTACGGCGATGGAAAAATGACTGAAGCCGAACCGCTAGATCAGGACCAATAATATTGCTGATTTTTTTTTTAATTTACCAAGGAGGTTAAGGTAAATAGTAGGAACACAAGAGAATATGTGGTAGCACTATTCTAAGCAACAATCGTACATGCAATGCATAAGAATTGCAATAGAAATATTTTGGAAACACTTATTTCGTGTTTATCTGAAATTCCACGATGTCGTATTCACTCACGTCATCAAGTCTCGTACGCTGTCAATATGAAGTTCGTTATATTTTTATTCATGTCTCTCAACCATAGCATAACAACGTTAATGTTTAGTTGTTTTTTTTTCTTTTAAGAAATATCTTTCGTGCTTTTACTTTCAAAACTTTACAGTTTAATTCTTCTTCATTCTTATCTTTTTTTTACGCGATGTCTACACGCGAAGTCGTTTGATCACAAAACATTTCGCACGCTATCTCTCCTCTTTCAATTAATAAATATTTCATTCCTGGTCGCGGTACCTATACGCGAGAATACGAAACGACGTTCTTTCTTGGCAACACAGCATGTCGATAATCATTAATTAACAGGCAAATGTAGCAATCATTATTATGACGATTTGCTATTCTCTTGTCTGTCGAAACACGGCATTTGTTCGAATATTTATCAACGGAATGGATTTTTAGTTGCTCATTAATTGTACTTGATTATAGCCTCTGCATACATAAAGACTAGATGGTTGTTTTTCGTCTATTAATAAGAGAGTTGGTTATAATATGAATAAACTGATAGTGAGAATGCGAACGACAGCGGCAATGTTGAAGACGAATTTTGACAATCAGATCAAAAAGGAAAACAACTCATAAGACTATAGCTGTACATAAATAATATAAAATTAATTCAGTCCGAGCAATAATAAAATAGGATTATATCTGAATGCGGAAATTTGGAAATGATCAAACTCTAAATAGAAACCAGAAATTGAAGGATATTCCAAGCATACTATCGTTTCACAGCGCCAATACATATATTAATGCGTCTACGCAAAGTTTTAAAATCCAACAAAGGGTTGAGCGATCGCGTAAAATAAACCCCGGAAAGAATGTATAAATTGTTAGATTTGATCTTCCAAAAACGGGGATATTAAATAGTAAAGAAATTCCGATGTGTATATAAAACTGGCGATATTAATAGATTTATTATCACTATTTTTTTTTCCACCATCAGGAAGCGATTTGTTTTTTTTTTTGGTTTTTTTTTATATCCCAAGCAAGGTGAGTGCCACGAGCACGCAAGGGCCTACAGTGACTGAGAGCAGGAGTAAAGATGGTTGTTTGAGGAAAGAGTACAGAGACGGACGGGGATGAAGATCAAATATCCGAAGATGTCAATTGACATTACATTTGAATATATGAAGACTATAGTTATCAGGGAAGCAAGTAAGAGGAAGGGATTTCCACTTATGGAAAGTGTGAGAAATGAATCTCTTGGAATAGAAGAGACGACTACATTTAACTGTTTAGACATTGAAAAGCTGGGACCGAAATGCCAACCTAGTAGTACGCTTAACTTCAAGAAGTGGGGTACCATTGAAAGTAGCTCGCCAGAGCAGTTGCCATTAAAATATTTGTACAAAAGGGAAGTCATAACACGTCTTTGAGAACGTGCCCGTAGACGAGATTCCAGATCAGGACCTACCATATTTGTATATCCGTTTCTGGATTTTATTGAGGACCTCGAAATAAACAGCGGGTACACGTGACCATATATGGCAACAGTATTCAATGCAAGAACGCATGATTGATTTGTAGATATGAAGGTTGGACTCAGGCGAGAAAAACCTTCTGGTGCACCATGGGGAGCAACTTCTCTTGTGGTAGGTTCATTGTAGTTGTTTCCCCTCAGGTCAGTGGAAAACGTGACACCATGAAGGCTCAAAGAGACGCTGATAGGAGTCAGGGAGGTGTCTCTATGTTGGGTAAATGAGAGCAGTTTCCTTTTGGAAACATTAAAGTTTACAAGCTATTTCCTGCCCTGTCAACCACAGATCATTGTTCATTTTCAAAACCAACGGCCAGGTTAGCATTGTCAGCAATGATTTACTATTGAAACAGGAGTAACTTGTAATGTCTTCGGCGTAGATGCCTACTTGAGAACTGATGACACCAGGAAGATTGTTGAAGATCAGAAACGGTGTACGATAGAGGCTTGGGGAAAACCAGCGTTCGTATGAAAGAAACTGAAGGAGAAGCTGTTTAGGAGGACCTTCATTTCACGGTTTGAGACGAATGATTGTATTAAATAAAACAATCGTCATGTAATACAGTATCCCTGAAGCTTACGAAGAAGGCCAGCATGCCAAACCCTATCAAACGCCTTAGAGATATCTAGAGCCACAGTTCTAGCTTCACCGTTATCACCAAGCGCTTCGTATACAGATTCATCTATGACACGTCAGCGGTAGATCGGATAAAGCGGAAACCATATTGTTTGTCAGAGTAGGTTACGTAGGCTGTAAGGTGTTTAACCATTTCGGCGTTGATTAAAGCCTCAAAGACTTTACCGAAAAGTGGTAAGACACTGATAGGACAATAGTTAGATGGGTCAGGAGGATCACCAGAGCTCTTAAAAACAGTGACTTTCCAATAGGCTGAAAAGCAAGAGACAGTGAGGCAATAGTTGTATAGTTTGAAGAGAACTGGAGCCAGCTCAAGGGCACATTTCTTTAAGACTACGGCTGGTATCCCGTCACCAACATTTGCTTTATGAGTTTAATTTAGAGATGATGTTCAATACCATCGACGGGGTTATGCTCTTCTCCCTCAATAGAGCCTCAGTTCCCGGGGGAAAATCAGGTGTGCGTATGTCCGGATGTGTTGAGTGTTGAAGTGGATGAGAATTTCCGAGCAAAGCATTTAGCTTTATCAGCTGAGGAAATTAGGTCTTCGAATTGATTGAACGGAGGAGGTATTGTAGATTTGCTGTTGTTCAGCACACTCTTGCAGAGCCGCTAATCTTTAGAACCAAACTTGCGAGATGAATGTTTAATTCTAGCAGCATCTCATTACAATCAGAGAGACGTATGTTGCGATCAGACATGTTGCTTCGGTACAGACGTAAGAATTGATTCCTATGGGCTATAGCAGCTGAGAACCAAAGAGATGAGCGCGATTTGACTTTATATTTTATTGCTGCGATGAAATCTTCGTTGTAAGCTTTTACCCAGAAGGAGACCTCAGACGAACATTTTTGAACGGCGTGATTAAAAACCACATTCCAAGGAACGTTGCTAATGAAATAACGGAACAAGTCTGTCTGCGCGTCGATAACAGGAAGATCTGTTAGTCGGTGGTTGTAGTCTGGACGGGGGGTAGAAGATAATAGACACGACGGTACGAGCAGAGTTTCTCCAAGAGAGCAGAGTTTCTCCAAGAGAGCAGAGTTTCTCCAAGAGAGCAGAGTTTCTCCAAGAGAGCAGAGTTTCTCCAAGAGAGCAGAGTTTCTCCAAGAGAGCAGAGTTTCTCCAAGAGAGCAGAGTTTCTCCAAGAGAGCAGAGTTTCTCCAAGAGAGCAGAGTTTCTCCAAGAGAGCAGAGTTTCTCCAAGAGAGCAGAGTTTCTCCAAAGAGCAGAGTTTCTCCAAGAGAGCAGAGTTTCTCCAAGAGAGCAGAGTTTCTCCAAGAGAGCAGAGTTTCTCCAAGAGAGCAGAGTTTCTCCAAGAGAGCAGAGTTTCTCCAAGAGAGCAGAGTTTCTCCAAGAGAGCAGAGTTTCTCCAAGAGAGCAGAGTTTCTCCAAGAGAGCAGAGTTTCTCCAAGAGAGCAGAGTTTCTCCAAGAGAGCAGAGTTTCTCCAAGAGAGCAGAGTTTCTCCAAGAGAGCAGAGTTTCTCCAAGAGAGCAGAGTTTCTCCAAGAGAGCAGAGTTTCTCCAAGAGAGCAGAGTTTCTCCAAGAGAGCAGAGTTTCTCCAAGAGAGCAGAGTTTCTCCAAGAGAGCAGAGTTTCTCCAAGAGAGCAGAGTTTCTCCAAGAGAGCAGAGTTTCTCCAAGAGAGCAGAGTTTCTCCCAAGAGAGCAGAGTTTCTCCAAGAGAGCAGAGTTTCTCCAAGAGAGCAGAGTTTCTCCAAGAGAGCAGAGTTTCTCCAAGAGAGCAGAGTTTCTCCAAGAGAGCAGAGTTTCGTAGCGCGACAAGACTCAGGGATGACGCCAAAACAGTTCGAGAAGATTAGCAATATCGTCATGGTTACTGCGGAAACGTGTAGGAAAGTCAAACACTTGTGATGGATTTAAAAGTTAAGGGTAAATATGCCAGCGATTCACGATCTATTGTCGGCGTTAGTCACCGAACACGAATATGTACGCAAACTGATGGAGAGATATGGTATTGTCTATATTATCGTAAATGCTATCGAGTACACCACAGTCATAAGCGGAATGGGAACGATAGAGAAAGAAGAGTTGACTGAGTGAAGGTGAGATAGAAATATACAAATTGTCTGGTGATTCAAGAGTTCTTTTAATTTGTTGCGTGAAAATATTTGGTTTGTTTCACTTGAATTAAGTTACGGCATATAAACTCATCTTGTATGAAATATTGTCAAAATATATTTATTTAAATTAGATTTCAGACTATAGCTAAAAACTGTAAAATCTGTCAACATGGAACGGCTTTGGAGGTAATAATTAGTTTATTTGATACATTTCAAATTATTGATTTGTTTAATATAATCTTTTCGTTTGGGTGTTTTTTATGTAATAAATAAATCAATTTAGATACAAAAATAAGCAATTTATGTGAATCCATCAATATTGTATGTCTAAAACGCGATAAACAAGTAGTGGCACTTTGTCTGATGATGACATTGAAGCGTGAACTTGACATTATCTATGAGTGTGAAAACTCCAGTTGCTACTAGAACAATTATTTTCCGTATTGTCTTTATACGAGACTATATCTGGATAAGTTTCAGGTTTTGTCAATTTGCCGTTGGTCGCATTAACGTTTTTGTTTGTAGGTTCGTTCGTTCCACAAAGAAACCTCATACAAAACCTCTACTATCCTAATCATTGCAAACAACTATCGCCAAAGTACAATAGCTCCTCAATAATATAACACAGGAAAAAAAAAAATTGGAAGTCCTACTTCATTATTTCTCGCTGTAAAAAGCAAGAAAAGTATCCGAAAATTTCGACTTTAACATCCATCTCGTGTTTCTATTTGGTCAAAAGACCTAATATGCATTACATATTAATAGCTTTATTATCATCATTACTTTTATCCCTCGAATTTCTTTCAATGGTCTACTCTATCCCTCTCTCTCACACTATATATATATATATATATATATATATATATAATATTGGTCACACCACAAACTCGCTTTCACTAGGCTTGACTCTACATTTGAATGATAGCTCTAACATTTTTAGGCATTTAAAACAACATACCTGGCTGCATACAAAATTCCGGAAAATCCTCGTTGAAAACACAACTATACTTAAACATGAAAACAAATAAACAAAACTAAAAATTCTCCAAGCTAAAACAGTTGAAACCTAACCTGAACTACATAAATGGAAATCTCCACAAATATTCTTAAATGCCTATAATTGACAACAGAAGCCATTGGTTTATACCAACGGCTTCCCATACTTAACACTTCTCGTTTTCACTCTGGCGTGGTCATGTGTGACGTCACGAACTGCAGTGAGATTTTCGCTTCCGCGTCTCGTATACATGAATTTGTCGTTGCTTGGAAATCTTTCATGCAACAAAAACAGACTACCATTATTGTTTTGTCCGTGTATTGTTTAATATATTGAAATTTAATTGTCATTGATAATGGCTTATGTAAGCTGAAAGCTTAGATAGAATTAAAAAAAGATCAATATGGTGATTTTCTCTAGTCTTTCAATGATAGTGTTATTAAGATTAGACAATATGAAAGGAATTTACTTAAAAGAAATAGACAAAACTTGTCTACATTATTTAATGAAACATGCATTAATGGTTATATATATATATATATATATATATATATATATATATATATGCCTATTATTATTTCCTATAACAAAAAATTTAAAACAGCTAAGAAAATAAGACCTGCAAATTCAAAACTATAAAGAACTAACATTATTTACGCGTCCAAGCGCCATTTTATGAACTGTGTTCATGATCAAACCAAATGAAGCTCATAAATAATTACATTGGTCAAACTACTACATCCCTAAATAGACGACTTACATTACACCTACCCGAACATAGAGCCATTAGGACTCATTTAAACACAGTTGGTGCCAGCATCTTTTGCAAAAGAATATGGACACTGACTTTTTTTCTAGTTTTTTCTTATCATTTTTCTAGGTATATCAATATATATTGTTTCGTGTGTGTTAATTCAAATATAGATCGCGATCCAAAAGGATAAGATAAAAGTCACTTTATTAAATCTACGCCAGAGATTGAAACAAAAACACAAATAGGTATTTTCAAAATTGATTGCAGCGGTTCTCAATGGTCAGTCATGAATCACATACATTCAAACCGTAAATAATTATATACATACGTCCTAGTTCCACGTGTCATGTTTAATGGATGGCAGTTATTAGTTATCTCCTGTTAATTCACCTTTCGAAGTTCTCCAATGCCTTAACCAGGTATTGAACCTACAACTCTTTTGTGTCCTGTCACTGGATATAACCAAAACCTTTATCCACTGTGCCATGTGTCATTAAGGACAGTAGAACAGACTACCCCAACAAAGGTTTCAATTTGACATTCCAACAACCTGAAGATTGCCGGAGCGTACAACGGCCGAAACGTTGTGATATGGTTACAAGACTTATTTGAATAAGGCGCTACTGTTGCTTATTCAATCTCTAATGTCATACAATTTTTATATTTCTGTTTACCGTTAGAATGTTGTTGACTGTGGGGATTCCTTTAAACTCAACCCAGCTTTATATATGATATTGTCTGGCAAACATGATCCATTGAATGGTTTTCAGTTTTTTTTGTTGTTTTTTTGTTTTTTTTTGTTTTTTTTTTTTTTCCTTTTTTTTTAATAGGATTGCCAATCAGGAAGGCTTTATACTTTAATGTGCCGTATGCCTTCAATACGTGGCACACATCCCTCTCCAAAACTTTGTAACTCTTAGAAAGGCTTGTCTTTTCGTTATCGCTTCATCCTTTTTTCTGTCATTTATGTAAACAAGCTACTATGTAGGTAACTCGTTGGTTTCCTGTGTAGCGCATGCCTTAAATATAATATAATACTTATTATAATAATGGTAATAATTAATATTAAGATTACTATTCTAAAAAAATCCTCGTTACTCGTATGGGATCCTCAGCCTCTATCGGTGGGACCATATTAATGTTGCCTGAAATCTCTTCAAATGTGAAGCGATTGTCTAGCATTCACTGACAGAGAAAAGGGCTGATTTTCTAGAACAGTTTGGTACCAGTGTTTTTCTAAATACGCAGCTTAGACTGTAGATGGTATTGTTAGCTGTGACAATGTGCTTTCTAATTTCGGTGTCCTATTTCCATGCTCTGTTAGAACAGTTCCGAGTATTTAAATGAATGTACTTGTTTGATTTTTATATATCAAATTACTTGTTGGTAATTTGTGCTTGCTTCTTTTGGTGACAACTCTAAAATCCGTCTTTCTACACTTGATTAGTCCTTTCTTGCCGCTTTGTTTGCCACGTTAAGTAGGATTCCCTGCACTTTCCATTGTTTCACGATCAACACGCATGCATATCTTTACGTTAAATTTTTTTCGTCAATAATACATTCTGGTAAGAATTCCATTTCTCTCAGGATCACCAGCACTTCAAAAATTGTTTATTTTGGTCGTGCAATTGTAGTAATTCTTTGCTGTATTTGTAATAAACACACTTTGCTGCGATATTTTAATTTTTTTTTTAAATCGTCGACAAAGGAACTTTCAGATAAATGTTTTTTTTTCATTTTTGAAATTTTTTTTTTTTTTTTAATAAAGTGAATTGCATTGTTGAGATTTGTCAATATGGACAATTTTAGCGTTTCAGCTGAGAAAAAAAAAGAACTAATTCAAATCAGTTTAAAGTTAGTTTGAAATACATCAAACTATTCTTCGTATTCCGAAATATTAAATTTAATCTATTAGCTTGAAATTAAAGTTCAAATAAAAGCTTCAATAACATTATCATTTTTAAAAAATGCATTTTAAAATTTACGTATCGTATTAGATACCTACATAGTCACCTGAAGATCACGAGAGCGTGGAACTTTAGTAATGACTACGGCTGTCCTTTTAAGCAATGATGTAGTGAAGCGTTTTTTGCTCTGTTGTGACAATCTGGGTGTTGAACATTTCATTGTGTCAATAGGTGTTTGCATTTTGGTCTATTTTTTTTTTGTTCCTTTTTCAAGACGGTCTTCTAGTGAAGTTGTCAGTTGGTTACACAAAGTTGTTTTTTTCTTTAATACAACATATATATATATATATATATATATATATATATATATATACGCAGTGATTTTTACAAACAATGAAAAACTAATTAAATTCGGCTAGACTATAAACCGGAAACACATTTTTAAAATCCTAATTAAAATGTCAGCGTCCTCCTCTTTTACCTGCGCAGTTGTAGTCACAATGTAAACAGTCCGAAATGACGCATTGCGTTATACAAGACTGACTTTGTCATAGTTCCTATATATAATATGCGTTTGGCTGCATACTTAATACATGCCAGCATTTGTAAGGTTGTAAGCATTACTATATCACTCTTTCCATGTTATATCCGTAAAAAATGGCCCTTTTACTGCTTTCTCTTCTTCAACGAAGCTTTTCCGTTTGATTTTCATTTACGTAATATCTCAGAGCAACATACCAAAAAGATAACGACACCAAACCAACTTAACCAGTTCCTACGGCTTTGAATAGATTTTTATCTCTCGTGTTTACCCGACATGTTCCTTTCAAAAAGCACAGCTGCTTCGAAAAAACAAGAACTATATAGGCAGATACCCATCTGCCTCTTCCTCGACCTAATGGTTTATTCCCTGTGAGATCATTCCCAACCCTATTAGTGTCAACGTGTGTATTATCAGAATATCGAGAAGGGCGATATCGGTTGGTATACAAGTCTTCTGGCGTGTTAAATTAGATATCGATTTTCGTAATTGGATTTGTAAAGGTTGACACGTTCATCGTACTGATAAGATCCCCATATCTTATCTGTATTTCTCTTTTGTCCATTTCTCTACCAACCTTTCCTCAGCTCATTTCAAATCGGCACTCAATTGACGTTTCTCTTTTGAATCGACCGAATCTTCTTTCATATGTAGCATTCTAATTGAAACGCTCACGGTTTACACATTAATGTGCATTTGCATGTTGATAAAGAAATGTGTAAACTCTCATTCAACGTTCAAATTTCGCAGACCTCACACAAGTTATCGTCCTGGGTAAGACGATAAACTACGTCTAACAGCAAGGCCCCTGACTAGGAGGTTTTGATGCATGTGCAACCATCTCTTAATTGCTGGTGTTCCCAGGTCCACTCTGACCGGGGGTGGTAGCACCTGTTAGGGTCCCAGCTATGGGTAAATAGTTAGCACTATCACTGTAGTCAAAACACTATGAATGTGTAAAATTAGGTTTTAATACCAGAAAAAAAAACTATATAAAAAAACATTATTACCAGCAATAAATGTTTGAAGAAAAATTATTACCAGCAATATATTTTTAAAAAAAAATTACCAACAAGAAAAAAATTATCGGCATTAATAACCCATTGAGGTTGATATACCGTAAAATAAAACAAACCCACACAAGTTATCAGTCTTGACTAGTCTTGAAAAATGTTTCACAGTTTTGGTATATTCCCTTTCAATTTCCAAACACTCAAGATTTCTTAATTGTCATATGTATGGATATGTAACAAATTTTGTCCGATGATGTCTAAAATGACGAAACGCTTCACATGAATATATATAATACAATTGGAATTAAGATACCATTAGTAAATGATCATTTTTACCCGATAATTTTAAATTTTAAATTCACAATATATAGTGTCAGTTTGTTGAAGAGAACTTTATTCCATTTGTATAAAATATTTTGCTTTCTTATATTAAATAAATATTAAAAGTGACAAAGAGAGCTCAATATTGAGCTCTCTTTGTCACTTTTAATATTTAAAATTCTATATTGTGTTAATAGGACTTGTTTGGTTTGTTTTACATGTCTCAATGAGTTATTTAATACCGGCAAGATTTTTATTGCTTCTAATATTTTTTTTTCAAAGATATATTGCTGGTAATATTTCTGGTATTAAAACCTATTTTTACACTTTCATAATGTTTTGACTCCAGTTTGGTGGGGGTCACCTATTTTTGCATAGCTGGGACCCTAGCAGGTGTTACTACCTCGGGTCATGTTGGACTTGGGAATACCAGCAATTAAAAGATGATTCTTCGCTCCTCAAAACCTCCTGATCAGACGTTTTGCTGTTGGACGTAGTTTGTCTTACCCAGGACGGGGACTCGCTTGGATTATACCAACGGATTACAAACACACACACACACAAGTTGTAAAATATTGTATGCTACCGCACACGAGCGTGGTTTTGGCCGCTAAGTCTCGTCAAGTGGCTATAGACATACGTCAAATCTCACCAAACTAGCATTACGCTTTGGCATCGGAAGTCTAGAAGTGGGTATGTGGTGTGAGCGGAAGAAATTGTCTTCATCCTGATTGTACAGTCTGAGAATATTTTTGCTTACATGACTACATGTAGACATTATGTCTGTTCTCCCATTCAGTAACACCACAGTGTCTTTATAAAAATGCCCATTGCCAATTTCTCCTCCTGACAAAACCTACAACTGCTACTCCTCGTTCTGCCAGGTTTTACTCACCTCAAAATGCACTACCGTGTTTTCCCTTCAATTACCAGACGTAGTTTAACATTTCGTACTGTACCTGCGCTTTTTCAAATTAAGAGAAATTATGGTTATAGCAGCTTTTTTAAACGGGCCTTCGTTACATCGTATGTATACATTCCTTCAAACTGGTAGACCACACCTGTTCAAAGAGCGATTACTTTCAATCCTGTAGTTACATAATATTGTTTGTTTTTTTGTTTTTTTTCACTGTTTTCTTCGTTTGTGCTTAGATTGCTCGCATTTTGATTGATTTTTATTCAAATTGCCAGTACAGCTATAACTTAAGTTTAAGACAAAGACTCTATACAATTTTGACACTTCTGATGACTTAGGAAAATGATTTCTCAAAAGGCCAAAGAATACCTTTTCAACAGTAGTTTTCACCTGCATATTGAAAGGAGAGGATGAATCAAATGGCTTTTTTTGGCCTCGGCCTGTTGTTCCTTTTTTTTTCTCTTAGTATGCAGAAAAATAGGAAGGACACGTCGGGTAAATAATCCGGAGTTCCTTAGTATTTTTGTTTTTATTTTTAAGAAGACAGTGCTCCATACAGAAGTAGAGCTTATATTATATTTTTTTAAAAATATGATTTCTTTCCTACATAAGTGTTCTTATGTTTCAAAAACGAGAGCCGAAACCATCAATATAATTATTAAAATTAAGTTGAATCAAGGTGTTGCGTCCCGTTTCATCCTCAAGCGAAAATTTAGGAATAAGCTATCTTGTGGTTTGCGCCTGTTTATAAGTATGGTCCATTGAAACATTAATTACTATGGAAACGGCTAGGCCCGCCATCTTGGTTAGGTGGTCAGATTGTTAATTCTTATCTACAGATTCGTCACCTTCGGAAAGAGTTATGCCAAAATAGAGTTGGATATCTATTTCAAAGCTTATATATATATATATATATATATATATATATATATATATATATATATATATATGCTTGCACACACACACATATATATATATATATATATATATATATATATATATATATGCTGCACACACACACACACATATATATATATATATATATATATATATATATATATATATATATATATATGCAAGCAAATATATGGATATAGATATGCAGAATGAAAAAAATATACGGAAAAAAACAAGCAAAAATCTTATATACAGTTATGCTGTTTTAATGTTAATATGTTAACGTCGGACGTTTCGGTCTAAAAATATCAAGAACATATTCCAAAACAAAATAATAAAACTTTATCAATCTGTTTGACAAAGTCTTGTTCTTATGTACATCGACTTATCATGTTGAATTGATAATGTTAATTATATTTTATGAATATGTTCTGAAGATGGTTTATTAGACCGAAACGTCCGACGTTGACTAACATTAAAACAGCATAATTGTATATAAGGATTTTTGTTTGTTTTTTCCGTATATTTTTCTTATATATTCCTTGTTTAATGTCTTCGGCATAAGGGTGATGCATTGCCCTTCCTAAACGAAAACACATTTTTAGGAGATCGAGTAAAAGCTTGACAGTATTAGGAGACAGTTTCGTTAGTGACGAAGGAAACGTTACTGAACTGTTACGTGATATCTGCCATCCTTTACAGCAGCGGATGCTGAACGGTCTCCTCGTAGATGAAGAGGAGACTCGTAGCACCAGAGGTATGCTAAGTATACCATAGACCGAACATTTGAGCAACGATGGGATTTTGAGGAGGATGCAAGCTAAGAGGAAGCATATAGTTAACATCAGTAACAGGCAGCTGAAATTCCTGGTACAATTAGAGATAGAAGGGCGTAGAAAATCTGATACACACAAGGTGGATTGAGGGGAAAAGGGAAAGCAACACGTGACATAACGGGCTTAAGCAAGTAGATGACAGAAATAAAAAGACAGCTTACTGAGACCTACAAGGAACAGGATGAATTGGAGAGCGGTCATCGCCTATGTCCAGGACGGAGACGGCACATAAAAGAAGTTGCTTTAAATCATTTGTACAGATTGAAATTGGAGAAAATACGGTATATTTTGCCATTTAGATCTTTTAGCAGATTTCAATGGAAAACTAGGTTTTTTCTTCATTCTTTATTACCCACCGGGTAGTATAAATGTACGACAATTTAAGCGTATTATTAGACTGGCAACAATTTTGTTGTTAAAGTAGATATATGCAACCACTACTTCTACTGTAAGAATTTTTCTCGAACTTCTCACGTGTGAAAATCACTTCTGATTTCTTGTTTCCATGGTAAGTACAATCTTAAAAATATTAAAGGCAACATCAATCGCCATCTTGATTTTTTTTTAATACCCTGTTGCTTTTCTTCCTTTCCTCAGTCCTCCCCATAAAAGTATGCTTATTCTCTTTCTCTCCATTTAAACCCCTCTCCATCACGTGATAGTAGCATTATCACCTTGCTTGCGGGTAAAACTATTAAAACAAAAAAGAAATTGCTGGTTTCTCTTTCGCGTTGTATAGTTTTAATTGGCGCTTTTCGCTAATATTATCTCATTGAATAAACGACTCCTTCAAATTGGTCACACAAACGATTGCCAACCTTTTACGCATGATGATATCCCTCCGCTTCTAATAAAGTTCTTATTTTCTTAAAAATTCGTCTTTCAGACTTTCTCTTTTCTCTCTCTCTTCCGTCTCTGTCCTTTTCTGTCTCCGGTCTCTGTCCTTTCCTGTCTCCGGTCTCCTGTCTCCGGTCTCCTGTCTCCGGTCTCTCTCTCTGGTCTACCTTCAGGTTTCTAGTTGGGAATATTGTCTCAGCTGCATTGAAGCATACCTGCTTACTCCTTTCATTGGCTTGGAGAATGTCTGTGTCATCTGCATAGACAATTTCTTCACGGCCGCCTTGTTTTAGCAATTTAACATTATGAATGTTCTCTATATGGATGTATTGTTGATTACATTACTCATGCTTCTTTGACCTTCCTCGAGATGGATATTTAAGACAACGCCACTTGTGTCATTATAAATAAGTGTATTTCAGCGTACAAACACAAACGGAAGTAACGTACAGGAGAAAATAACGTTAGGCCTTCAAGTTTGAATAATAAAAAAAAACGCTCTAAAATATTTGGAAATTTCTCAATACTTGGGACAGGGAAATACTTAAGGAATCTTCCTGGGGGACCAAAGAGCAACAGGAACATCCAACTTCCTTCAAGGTGATCTGCTTACGGTGGTTCTTAGGAGTTTTGGAATTGTCATGTCCGCCCAATCTTTGATGTTGTCTTGACAGTTTTCCGTTTCCGTCCTGGTTTCGCCCGCCTTCAAAATTGCCATGTATGAAGGTCTTGCAGTGGCTAATATACTGTGTGACCTTCCGTTACTTTATAGTGACGATATATAATTAAGTAAATTGAGTTAACGTGTTTCTTTTTCTTTGTTAATGAAATCACTCTAAGCAATGCTACGATGTCACTAAGACGCAAGGGACGCCTGGAAGTGAAAGCGAAGGAAAATACTTTTCAAGTAACTGGAAACCCATTAAAAGTGTAAAATTCAGAGTTTAGGAGGAATCATTGGAAGAATAGTTGGAGTAGAATTGAGAAGAAAAAGGAGACCAAATCCTATACAGGAAAGAAGAGATGGGCCGATATCTTCTCAAAAGGCCAAGGAGGATTGTGAACCTACCTGCTCCTATTGTGTAAAAAATATAATGTAAATCAATAAACATTAAACAACTTCGGACTTTTAGGCAGTGACACGAAATATATTTTAACCCTTTACCTGCCATGAGCCCCATTTGGAGATCTGTTAAAATTAAACTCACTACATGTTATTCCTTGTATTTATATTGAATTGCTTACATGCATTGCATTTGCAGAGGTATATTTTACAACACTTAGCCTTTAAAGTTTTTATTGTTAGCCGTAAGAAGATACATTTTGTCGTAGTTTCCTATTTCATGAGTAGAAAAATGACTATTTTGAAAATTATTTTTTATTATTTCTAATCAATATTATTTTTTGATGTTTTATACATATATATGTATTTGTTCTCGTTTCTATAAAAACGATAACAGTAACTACTGAAATTAAACATAAGGAATATATAAACTCCCAAGACACCTGTCTGGGCCGAAAATGCGCATTAAAAATTGGCAGTTAATGGGTTAAGCAGAATTTAGCAGGAACCGGACAACTAATCCTAAACAGGAAACAGGGGACTTGTTCAAGAAAACAGCTGAGAATTGTGAACCGGACTATTCATGAATCTGTCTGCTATTGTATTTTCTTAAAACCACTTGACCATATCCTTTTAATTCTTAGTTTTTCATGATTGCACATAACTGGATTAATTCAAGAATGACCATTTCTTTTAAAAATGGCATATTAAAAAAAAAAACTGTTGTATGTTTGCATTTCGGATAATACCTCTTAATACCCTGTGGAGGACCGCGTGGGTCTGAGAGTTGTTAAATTAGGAAACACGTGCATTTATTCCTGCGAGAAGAATGTCCAACTACATTAACATGGCGGACTCAAGTTGAGTCCATCCGAAGATGTAAAGAAAACAAACATGACAGATATATATATTAAACAACAAATTTATAAGTGAGTCATCAACGTTTGTGTGTGGACGTAAAGAGTTTGTATATTGGTGAATGTGCGTACGTGTTTCATGGCGTTTTCCCACAAGTGGGCGAAAAAGCGGATCTCTGCGAGAGATCACATTTTTAAATGTGTCCCCTGAAATACAAAGTGAAAAAGAGAACTAGGCAAGAATTCGCCCAGTGATTATAGTGTAGGGAGAGCGTCCCCTAGGGACAATTATGAAATTAAGGAGGAGCTAACTCCGACGATTCTCTTCAGATATTTACATAATTACATTATTTTTTTTTTTCATAACGGCGACATTTTTTTAAAGGAAAATTATTTGTTTTTTAGGCTAATACCTTAAATAAATATAGAACATATATTTGTTATATTCCTGAGGAAATAATATCAAAGGTCGCACTGAAAGGCCCACGATAGACAATAGATAAATTTATTTATTTTTTATCAGTTTGTCTCCTTTTTCCGTCTAATATGGCGCCTCTTTCCCGCTGGGAATACACAAGAAAATTAAGTTGTTTGTTTTTTCCTTTCGCTATACGTAGACACTAATAGGCTGTAGTTGACATCATATATCACTGATCGCGAATATATATTATTCTTTTCTGTTACTAACTGCCCATTACCTATTCAAAAACCATTGCATCTCATTATCCATCCATAAAAATATCGAAATTTTATTTTTGATTTCGGTTGTGTAGGCTTGTCTCGCGCTTTGCAAAAAAAAAAGTTACACTTTTGCTTAAAGCCAAAACAGCAGCGGCTAAAGTTAATTGACCATTGTTAGATGATTTTTTTTTTCTGTAATATCTTAGAACCCCCTGATAGTATAAAAATAAGACGGTCCTAACAATGCATAAGCATCACAGCATGTTGAAAAGAAAAAAATATTGTATTTAATCTCAATGATTTGGGAAAAAAAGCCGTGTTCAACGTAGGCGTTTTATGCTTTTTATACAATGTGAAACATTTATCGTATTAGGTCAGACATCTGTAATCTGAAGCCTATCGATTATTTATGAGACGTCGTATAGAGGCTGATTAGCACGAAGGATATACAAATCCAAATATCCGGATGTTGTGGACAAATGTCGAAAGTGTATGCCCTTACATTCCTTCAGCGTTTTGATAACAATACAATGATTATAAACCGTTAGTGTTCATAATCATTTAGAGTAATGGCTAGCGGTTCAGATTGAGGAATCGGAGAGTCGAGTTCGAATTCCAGTCGAATCCATTGCATTCATTTATGTGAAATACCCTAGGGAAATATATGAATCCGTTTCTCCTCCCCTAATCTATGGGTAAATAGAAGAACAAACCGGGTTCAATAGCCTTGGATGGCAACTGGTCTACAACAGAAAGAAATGGCAAACACACACACACACACACACACACACAGACACTTATATATACAAGTACATATACTAGTATCTACGTTTGAGTGTGCGACTTAGGTTTCGTTGAATAACAGCTCGTCGGGCATAAGGTCAATTTTGATAAAAGTTGTTTACTTGTGCCCAACGAGATTTAATTCAGCCAAAAATTAAATTCCACATCGAGCACTATCAAGTTCACATCACATGTATAAATTTCATGACTATCTGTTTGGCCACTTATGCATACCAGTACGAACGTATACGCTTCCTTATATCTGTTTGATTTATCTAGCCATTTTATATATATATATATATATATATAATAAATTATTATTATTTCGCACCAAGGGAGGTGGCACTGTCACAAGAACGTCTTGAGGTGAAATAAAATGAGCAGACTAAGATTGGGGAACATTGAGGGGGAAGGTGAAGAAAGGAATTATGTTAAGACGATAGAAGATAGTGATTAACGTTGCATTTAAATAATTGAAGATTATATTTATCAGGGGAGGTATGTCCACAGGTAAGAAATGCTAGAAAAGAAACGTTTGATGTAAAAGTGGCGGTTGCATTTAGCTACATAAGCAGGTAGCCGGTGGGATCAAATTACCAATCTAGTAGCACGGCTAAATTCATGTAGAGACAGGCGCCAAATGGAAAAAAAAAATTCTCAAAGCAGTTGACATGAAATTGTATAGAAAACACAGAGGGAAGCACCTGGCAAGAAAATGACTGAAGTCGAGGTGCCTGATCCGGCTAGATTACATTACAGATCGCTCATTAGGTTCTCTCGGGTGATTAAAAAAAAACGTTTTTCGTTTTGGAGAGGTAAAACTTTGCAAGCCATTTCTTGCCCAAAGTTCACACACACACAATAATATATATATATATATATATATATATTATATATATAAATATATATATATTATATTATATTATATTATATTATATATTATATTATATTATATATTATATTATATTATATATATATATTATATATATATTATATATATATTATATATATATTATATTATTATTTATATTATATTATATATTATATATATATATATATATATATATATATATATATATATATTATATATTATATATATATATATATATATATATATATTATATATATATATATTATATATTATATATATTATATAATATATATATATATAATATATATATATATATATATATATATATATATATATATATATATATATATATATATATATATATATATATATATAATATATATATATATATATATATTATATATATATATATATATATATATATATATTAATATGAGAGTTAAAACTTGTTACTTAGCTAATTGATGTTAACTTCAACACCTATTCAGAGTTTCGTAGACGAAGATAGCAGAAATGTAAAGAGAATTTTAGAATATTTTTTTTTTTTTTCTCAACTGAATTCAGTCTTTTTATTTTCATCACTTTTGTTAGTAGGTATTCCACACTATATTAGGAATGGTGAAATGTGTAAAAAAAAAAAAAATTCCAAGCACCCCCTTTGCCATGTAGTTCTAGCAGCATAATAAAATTAGTCCTATGAAGTGTTGAAGGACGGCACATGTCACAAGTAAACTTTTTTCACTTTTTCCTAATTTTTTCCACAAACCTGTTATATAATGAATATCTATTATGTCTAATCATGTGTCGTTCTAAATTCCGTATGTTTCCTGTAATTTCTGGTGAAAATAAAGAAAAAAAATTGCCAATGTTGATAATTTTTTTTAAGTTGGTCATATTCTTTCGGTGCACATGTGCCGTCTTCAGAGTGGTTATATGGACATTACAAGAAAGATAACCCCCATCAAAGATGATATTTTTTGTTGAAATCGAAAATTGCTATGCGACGATATATATAAATGTTCTTGCAATTAATCTTTATCAAAAGACTGTATAAAGACAAGAAAATTGTATGTAGTTGTACCCAACAAGTTTCGTCATATGCGGAATTTTCCAAGACATAAAACGAGATGAATGTATTTGAACAAAGTATGTAAATAAATAATTTGTTACTAGGAGAATTTATAACGCTCATGTATTCATTTGATCACCTGAAAAATTACGTCATTTATTTTTGTTTGAAGAGAAGTCTTCATGTATAGAAATATTGTTTGTATTATGATGCCGGAGTCAACCATTTTCTTTTGATTTCTTGATTTTGATTGTGTATGTTGGCTTGGGAGAGAAGTGATTCTGTTAGAAAAGGTGAGATCGTGACAAAAGTGGGGGTAGATTAATATTTGTGTAATATTCAATGGTGGGACTCTCGAGGACTTTTTTTTTTTTTTTTTTTTTTGAGATTAGCTTTTTAAAAATCAAAATTGTTTGAATTTATTTCTATGTATGACCAGTGTCAAATTGTTATTTATGAACCCCTTTTGTGTTCATAGAAGCGTATTTTTAATTTCTTCATGTTTCACCAATATATTGTGAGGAACAGTTCTGGCAATTTTTATATACGCATGCTTATGAAATATTGTTATGGGTGTTTTTCGATTTACTTATATCCATAATGCTCGGTAGTATTATGTATCTGTTCTTGTATAATTTATTATTATGGATGATGTTATTTTTGTTGCGGTTGTATATTTTATAAACCTTTCTTGATTTGTAGGTGAATTGATATGGATATTGTATTTTTTTTTTTTTGGTTTTTTTTTTTCATGTTTTCTATGTAGGTTTCTTCGGATAAATACTGTGGCTACAAAACCTTAATGCTCTTAAATAGAAACCTATAATTATACCAGATTTAATTTTAGAGGATTGGTTTGAATAGAAACTGGGAAAAGAAAATTCACCCGGAGCGGGATACAGTGAAGAGGTAGCTTGCTCCAGTACTGCGTTGCATTTCGCAGCCAGGAACCGCTGGGTGCTCAGGGCGTTGTGAGCATATGTATTGTCGTAGTAAAATAACTACGATTTATCCTGTCACAACTCTCGTCTCTTCTTGCGCACTGATCAAAGTAAACGCCAGAGGATCTCTTCAAAGACTTGCTGATTGACGGTCTGGCTCTGAGGCAAGAACATTGTGAAGACGTGATTAGTCACGTTACTTTTCAAGCGAAACCAGGCAAAATTGATAATCGTACACTTTACACTATTTACATTATTCGGACTATTGTCCTCATCTTTGTCGCCATATTTATTACAACGTTTCGGCCGTTGTACCCACCGGCCTTCTTCAGGTGATTGGAATGTCGAACTGACCCCATTATTTCGCTCACTGGGGTAGATTGTTCTAGTTCCACGTACCATGTTTAATGGATGTCAGTTATCAGTTATCCCCTGTTAATTCTCCTCTACAGGTTCTCCACTTTGGGTCCTCCCACTTGATCTAACCAACGCCTTTATCCACTGTGCCATAAGTCCTTGAAGAAGGCCGGAGCGTACAACGACCGAAACGTTGTAATATGGCGACAAAGATGAGGACAATAGTCTGAATAATGTAAATAGTGTACATAATACCTCATCTCATAAATATAGACAGATATCGCATTCTTTGATATATTCTATGTGCTATGCTATTCAGTACTTTGTTGATCATGGCTTAATAAATTTGGTCTTTTTTTTAATCTCACTTACACCCTGTTCTGCCATCTGTTTAAACAAACTCATTATGTCGATTATGTATTTTCCTTTGTCCATCTTGCCTTCAGTGTGTTCTGTTAGTGTCAAATTTTCAAAGCCTTCTTTCCTCATAATGTCTTGGATATTTCCACTGTCTCTTTTCGATATTAAATATTTATCCTTTCTTTCTATTTTCTCTAAAATATAGCCATTACTCATCTGATCAGTCTGTGTTGTTCACAGATTCCTTCTGAAGTCTTTTCTTCATCTATCCCCGGCCTAGAAGAGAACCTATATTCGTTAACAGCTCCGTACTATTTCTTTCGTTTCTAACCAAATCTTTCTGTTCTTGAATATCTTGCCTAGCTTTTGGAAGGTACCTTTCGCTATCCCTATGTGCTTTTGGATTCAGTCGCACGCAAGATTTCCGTAACATGAATCATACCATCTACACCAGCAAGCATTTACATCTAATAGGAGAAAAAAGATAAGTATATCGCGCTCAACCTTCTGGGTATTGGGAAATTCCACCAGTACTACACGACTTCAGAACCTTTATACCACCATACCACTTAATGAGATATGCAAGTTTTCTTTGGGTCGAATGTGTTAAAACGCTACAGCGATCGTGTTAATTTCACATTGAACCCATATGAAGGATCTGATAATCCTAAATTGCACAGTAGGATTAACTGGTGTATTCAACAGAAAGACTAGATAAGCTCACATCAGCTGAAACCTGTCCAGAAGTTATTGCCTGAAATATGTTAGTCATTATTTCATCATGGAGATGCACGTGTAGTTTCAATTTGACAATTCACGATCTCATGTCTTTGAAAATTGATTTATATGTCCAAACCGTGGCCAGACATTTGGTCGAAAAAGTACAAGTAAAAATAAGAAGCAATACCTTAATATGCGCTTCTTATAATTGGACGATTCCAAAATTTGTTATAATTCTGCTTATGATCCAAATTTTCAAACTATTAAATTGGATTACATCCAATTATTACCGAATTTCAAGTGATAAAATTAAGGCTAATCAAAAGAAAAAAACAAAACAAAAAAACGAAAAATTATAAGTTTTTTTTTGTTTTTTTTTCCATAAGTCAATTCACCCCAAGCAAATCGGAAGTGCCACTAGCACGCAAGGGGTTACAGAGGATTGAGAACAAGAATAAAGAGGCGTGTTTGAGGAAAGAATACAGAGCAGGATGAGAAGGTCAGGGTGTCAGATGTCGTTTGACATTTCACTTGAATATTTGATTATAGTCATCGTTGAAGCAAGTAAGGGGAAGTGAGTTCGACAGACGGGAAGTGCGAGAGAAGAAGCTGTTTGAGTAGAAGAGACGGTTATATTTAACAGTTTTGACAGTGAAAGGGTAGGACAGAGATGAGAGTCGGGTAGCTCGCATAAATTCATGTCGTCCGGGAACCAGCGAAAGTAGCTCGTCGGAAGAGTTGCCCTGAAAATACTTATAGAAGAGACAGAGGGAGGCCACGGCAAGTCTGTTAGATAGCGATTGTAGACTAGATGCCAGATCAGGACCTATCACCTATCATCTAGCATTTTCGTCTTTGGATTTTGTCGAGGACCTCGAGACGTCTAGCGGGAGCAGCAGACCATATATGACTGCAATATTCCACCCAAGGACGGACGGTTTATTTATACAGTAATTAAATATATAAGACCAATCCATGTCACTTCAAAGGAGCTAACAAATCCTGATAGAATATCAGTTTCATCATCTAATGATAAATCTAATTCATTGAAGGTGTTCATAGCATCAATTGGTACAAAAGCCAAAGATTAAACACTTCACGTTGATTGCATTTCTTAAATAATTATACTAAGTCCGTAGTCATGAGCGCTGTATTTCTCTCCACAATTTAAGTTAGATTGCACTCATTAAATAAATTAAATATCGAATTTAATGCTGAAGAAGGTTCAATCCACGCATTCTTTATAAGTTAAAGAAGGTCAACACATTACTCTTTTTTCTCATAAAAATTACGATAAAGTGTGTGACATGGGCACACCACTACATTGTCGGCAGAAATGTCCCTCGGGGTAATGTCAGAGTATATATATATATATATATATATATATATATATATATATATATATATATATAAATAAAATGGTGGTGTAATTGTTGCAAGCTTGTCTCGATAGAACAATTACGGCTGAGTAGTGAGTTCAATCCTTACTGGCTGCCCTTACTTTAGGTTATTGGTACATCCAAGCTACGCTTGGAAAATTATACATATATAATCAACACCAAATTATATATCTTACTGTTCTTTTCTTTTTATGAGATATATTAATTGATTTAAAATGTTTTTTTTTTTCGCAAAAAATGGAAGCTTAATGCCCTGAATTTAATTTTGTAATTAAATTAAAGACATTAGTTCCATTTCATCCCCAAGCGAATTTTGGAGTAACTTTTTAAAATTACTAGGTTTTATATATATATATATATATATATATATATATATATATATATATATATATATATATATATATATATATATATATATATATATATAATATATAAAATAAAAGAAAGAACAATAAGATACATAATCCGGTGTTCTTATGAATATTTTGATAAAAAAGTGCTCAATGTAAATTTACAGAGCATAAATATTATAAATTAACTGATTTAAAAATGTGGCTTCTTCGCTAAACAGGAATTACCATTTTTCAAAAAACGAAGCTTAAAAACTTCAAATTTAATTATATAATTAAATTAAAAACATTAGTACTGTTTTATCTTCAAGCGAATTTTGGAATAATTTTTTAAATTTACTGTTTTAAACACACATACAATTCATAATTTTTTGTATGTGTGTGTGTGAATTTTAAACTCCATATTTTTTTTCCCGATAATCAGGCCCCTAGAAAAAAAATTCTCAAAAACACATACGTGAATATTCAAGTTAAACAGCTCAATGTTGATTTCTGTTGAAAGTATATCGTTATAGATCTGAGATATTAAAAAATGCAATATAGTGTTCTTTTTCATGGTTTAAACATACCACATTCTTTCATTACTAAATTATTAACCTTTTGAAATCTGACTCCATGATGGGTACGGTGTGTGCTCTTTCACACTGCGGATAGTATGCAGTCCGCTCGGGTTCAGAGAGTTAAGAGCAGATAAATTGAAATAACCGTGTTGTAACCGTAAGGGAGTCGAAGATAATATAATTCTCAGTATACAAGAGAGGGCTGAAAAGTCCATAGGCTGATTATGAAGGAATCGTACTAAATTAGCGAAATCTTGCGGGCATGAATCTTAACTGTTATTTCCTTCCATGTAAACTGGCATCTGATTGTTTAAAGAATACTTCAAAAGTAACTTGTAGTGATTTCTCTTGATAATGAATAAAATTTGGTATCGCGGTTTTATCAAGTTTCTGCAGAAAATGATTCTAGAACCCAACCTAAGGAGATTATGCTGACTTTGTTTTAAATTTAGGGATGGTGTTCCATGTTTACCAACAGTGCAAATGGGATCAGTTGAATTTAGGAGGGGAAATGGGATGTCTTGAATATGCCCCAAGGTCTGGACGTCCTGCATCTGCCACCATCAACTAAAACATTGATCTTGTTCCTTATATAGTCAATCACGTGTTATTCGTTACTATCTATCAAAAAGCCAATGCTATTATCATATCATGTGAGAGAGTTGGAAATGTTCGGCACTATGAACTTAGCATGACGAAGATCGATTAGTGCTATATCTTCTGACACCTGACCAAAAGCGTACCATACTGATCACAGCGCGGGAAAATCTGACATTTTTCTGAGGCAGATCCAACTGGTTTCATTGAACATTTTCTGCCTTAAGAGTGTTGGGTTCATCACTTCGGGCTTGAGAGAAATAGATAATCCATGCAGTGGAAATAGATAATCCATGCAGTGGAAATAGATAATCCATGCAGTGGAAATAGATAATCCATGCAGTGGAAATAGATAATCCATGCAGTGGAAATAGATAATCCATGCAGTGGAAATAGATAATCCATGCAGTGGAAATAGATAATCCATGCAGTGGAAATAGATAATCCATGCAGTGGAAATAGATAATCCATGCAGTGGAAATAGATAATCCATGCAGGAAATAGATAATCCATGCAGTGGAAATAGATAATCCATGCAGTGGAAATAGATAATCCATGCAGTGGAAATAGATAATCCATGCAGTGGAAATAGATGTTTCAAAAGTAAAGTTCGTTTGGTATCGTGGTTTTATCAAGTTTCTGCAGAAAATGATTCTAGAACCCAACCTAAGGAGATTATGCTGACTTTGTTTTAAATTTAGGGATGGTGTTCCATGTTTACCAACAGTTCAAATGTGATCAGTTGAATTTAGGAGGGGAAAGGGGGTGTCTTGAATATGCCCCAAGGTCTGAACGTCCTGCATTTGCCACCATCAACTAAAACATTGATCTTGTTCCTTACATAGTCAATCACGTGTTATTCGTCACTATCTATCAAACATAGGCATCATCTTTCCTGCAAATAGCAGGAAAGATGATGCCTATGTTTTTGTTTTTTATGCAAAAGACATTGTGTTTAAACACAATCTTCAAAAGGGCCTCACTATCAATGGTGATTACTATATCAATTTCCTGGGACAGTTACAAAAGACAAATACGATCAAACGCCAAGGAAAGCTGACAAAAGGTGGCTTGTTTCATCAGGAGAATTCTCCACTATACATAACTTTAATTTTAGTTGTTCCCATATTGTATTAATTTTTATGCTTGGTCGGCTCAGGTGATTTCTGTGGCCTAGCATATGTGCTGATTCCTTTAGTTTACAAATTTTCCAATGGGGTTCTTTGCCTGTGATCTCAACCTGATATCAAAGAGGGCGGTGATCTCCCTTTTCTCTCCATATGTGGTCAGCCACACCTGATTTTTCCACTTCCCTTCGTGTTACAACTTTCTGGTGTTCTTGAAGCCCCTACCTTAAGGGGGCGGCCTTTCTCCCCTTTATATTTCTTTCCGCGGCTGCACGGGATAGACTACACACAATCTTTAGTCAACTTCCACCTCTATAGGTGGGTCTTACTCGGGAGAGATATCTGAGAAGTGTCGTCCAGCTTTTGAGAGGAGAATTAACAGGAGATAAATGAAAACTGACATCCATTATATATGGCACGTGGAACTAGAACGGTCTACCCCAGTAAGCGAAATAAAGGGTTCAGTTCGACATTCCAACCACTTTAAGAAAGCCGGGGCCTACAACGGCCGAAACGTTGTAATATTGCGACAAAGATGAGGACAATTGTCCGAATAATGTAAGTAGTGTACATAATACCTCATCTCAGAAATATAGGCAGATCTTTATTGATCTTAAATAAAAAGTGTCAGTCTTCTTTTGTTCCACTTGGTTCTTTGAAAGTTTTCAAAGATAGACATTTTTTTTTGTTTGGTTTACTGATAAAAGAAAAAGGAAGAAAAAAAGAAAAATAAACATTAATTTTTGCGGAAAAGAATTATTGCAAACGCATAACATTTTACCCGACAAAGCTGTCTGATAGATCAATCAACATATTCGATGTCTATTCCTCGACTAGGGTATCGACTAAAATCAATATATCTCAGATAATTGAACTGTGCCTTCGTTTACTGAAATCAATAACCTCTGCCTTCCTGCAGACGCTGACGCGAAACTCCCTTCGGCACGATTTTGTTGATTCGAAACTAAAAATAAAGAAAAAATTGATCTGAAAACAATGAAGCAGAGAAAAAAAAGGAAAGAAAAATATATCTTGAATTATCTTGAATTTATTCTTTATTATCGCTTAGTGACCATCTTCTTCCGGAGATAACCACATTAATTCTCGAGTTACGTCCTACGATAATTGAAGAGTTTTACTTTCTGGTAAATATAAGCAGATCGATTTTTTTTTCTCTCTTTTTGAGTTGTTGGAAAGTTATTTGCTGACATCACTTTAAGTGTGTAATCATGAATTAGTCTCTCGTTTCGGGTTTATAAATCGGGGGAAATAACTTCGTGCGATGGATAAATTGTCGTCCAAAATTCTGGCGAAGTGAATGTCAAGCAATCCAGCATGGCGTTTCCAAATTTCTGGTGGAGTGAATGTCAAGCAATCATGGCGTTTCCAAATTTCTGCGGAGTGAATGGCAAGCAATCCAGCATGGCGTTTCCAAATTTCTGGTGGAGTGAATGGCAAGCAATCCAGCATGGCGTTTCCAAATTTCTGGTGGAGTGAATGGATATCCAGCATGGCGTTTCCAAATTTCTGGTGGAGTGAATGGCAACAATCCAGCATGGCGTTTAAATTTCTGGTGGAATGGCAAGCAATCCAGCATGGCGTTTCCAAATTCTCTGGTGGAGTGAAGCAATCCAGCATGGCGTTTCCAAATTTTGTGGAGGAATCAAAATTCTGGTGTTTCCAAATTTCTGGTGGAATGTCAAGCAATCCAGCATGGCGTTTCCAAATTTCTGGTGGAGTGAATGGCAAGCAATCCAGCATGGCGTTTCAAATTTCTGGTGGAGTGAATGGCAATCCAGCATGGCGTTTCCAAATTTCTGGTGGAGTGAATGGCAAGCAATCCAGCATGGCGTTTCCAAATTTCTGGTGGAGTGAATGGGCAATCCAGCATGGCGCTGGTGGAGTGAATCCAGCAATCCAGCGTTTCCAAATTTCTGGTGGAGTGAATGGCAAGCAATCCAGCATGGCGTTTCCAAATTTCTGGTGGAGTGAATGGCAAGCAATCCAGCATGGCGTTTCAAATTTCTGGTGGAGTGAATGGCAAGCAATCCAGCATGGCCAAATTCTGGTGGAGTGAATCAATCCAGCATGGCGTTTCAAATTTCTGGTGGAGTGAATGGCAAGTAATCCAGCATGGCGTTTCCAAATCAAGCAATGCGTTTCAAATTTCTGGTGGAGTGAATGGCAAGCAATCCAGCATGGCGTTTCAAATTTCTGGTGGAGGAATGGCAAGCAACCAGAATGTTTCCAAATTTCTGGTGGAGGAATCAATCCAGCATGGCGTTTCCAAATTTCTGGAGGAATGGCAAGCAATCCAGCATGGCGTTTCCAAATTTCTGGTGGAGTGAATGGCAAGCAATCCAGCATGGCGTTTCCAAATTTCTGGTGGAGTGAATGGTTTCCAAATTTCTGGTGGTGAATGGCAAGCAAATCCATGGCATGCAATCCAGCATGGCGTTTCCAAATTTCTGGTGGAGTGAATGGCAAGCAATCCAGCATGGCGTTTCCAAATTTCTGGTGGAGTGAATGGCAAGCAATCCAGCATGGCGTTTCCAAATTTCTGGTGGAGTGAATGGCAAGCAATCCAGCATGGCGTTTCCAAATTTCTGGTGGAGTGAATGGCAAGCAATCCAGCATGGCGTTTCAAATTTCTGGTGGAGTGAATGGCAAGCAATCCAGCATGGCGTTTCCAAATTTCTGGTGGAGTGAAATGCAATCCAGCATATGTTTCCAAATTTCTGGTGGAGTGAATGGCAAGCAATCCAGCATGGCATTTTTAAATGTCCTGTTGTCTGTGTCTTTCAGCAACCACCTCTTGCTCTAGAGAAGTGCTCAGTGTGTTTCATGTAGACCCCCGTGTTGCAAACAAATTCGGGAGTTATTTTATCAGCGATCAGAATGATTTTCCGAGCTGTTGTACTTTCATAATCACCATATTGACTCTTTCAAATCCTTTACACTGTCCTCAGGTTGACACCCAAACACTTTCCAATATTTATATATACAAAAAGAGTATATAATGTAATCGATCCTTATCAGGCGTCTCAATTTGCATCATTCTCTCACCTTCAGTCTTTTCTACAAAAATTTTCCTGGCAGGTGTTCTCATGGGTTTTATTTTTAACCCCGGCACTACGACTACACGAATTTAAGCGTGCAACTAGATTCGCGATTGGGTCTCAGTGTTGTGCCGTTGATCTAACCACCACTTAAGTTTCTTTTCTCTTACTTCTCAACTCTAGAACTATTTATCACTATTTCCAGTAGTGATGGGGGTTTCCTTCCTAACATTTTATTCAAAGTGGTGTAGAATGCCAACATCTTGATTATCTCGCTATTCTCGATTCATATTAGATGTGATATCTATTTTAGCTGTTGTTGCTGTTGAAAGTCCAGAAATGATGTAGATTCTGTTATTTGGTATATTTCATCGTTTGTGTTTCTGTAGCGACGTTTGAAGAAATGTGATATTCGCTTAGGTCTCCAAGCTTCTTTCGCTCAGCCATCTTTAAACAATAATCTGAGAAAGCGGTTGTAGACAGCTGAGAGTTTAGATATACCTGAACGGATTTGATGCCATGTATGACATCCAATATGAAAGTCCTTATGACTAGGCTGTATAAGGACATGACTTCAGTTTTCAGTTTAGTGTTATGATTTGTATCAATTTGTCTCTAGGACAGCAAATTTTATGTTCAATTTCCTTAACTACTACACTAAATATATTATAAATGGTCCATACTCCGAAGTATTTGAAATGCTTAGTACTTACTAATCCCATATATATATATATATATATATATATATATATACACACAATACAGGATTGTTACAGATGGAATAAAATCCCGATAAACAAAAACAATATTAAGTGTTCAATACAGAGTACAGCTAATATTTATTAAAAATAACATGTATGTCACTACATCACTACAAAACGTGCAATGATTATAGTGACGTTATTGTAGAAAAATCACGTGGTAGAGATAAACACGTAGTTGTGGAGCAAGCTAAGTGAACAATAATCCAACCTTTAGAAAGAGAGCCATTTATGTTGCCATAGAGCATCTCATTGTGCTAAAGTGGGATAGTCCATTGCTTGGGCTGTGATTGGCTACTGGTACCTGAGTGGAGGTATTTCTATATAAATACCAGCTTGATTCATCTGTTAGTTTGCAGGGTTTGTATTAAGTTACAACCTGCTTTATTTTTGTCTGCCAGCTGGACGCTAGCTGGGACCTTTACACCGGTAAGTGCTGTTTATTATTGTTATTCTACAGTTATAAGATGCATGTTGTGCATATATATATAAACCTAGTGATCCAGAACCTAGGTCCAACAGCAAGCCCTCTGCTCAGGAGGATTTGAGGAGCGTGGAACCCCCTCTAAATTGCTGGTGTTCCCAGGTCCACACTAACCCTGGGTAGCAGCATCTGTTAGTGTCCCAGCTATTGGCAAATAGTTAAGCCCGAAACTGAGTAAAAATCATTATGAATGTTTAAAACTCAGTTATTCCTACCAGAAATACTTTGTAAAAAATTATTACCAGAAATAAATTTTTGAAGAAAAAAAAAAACAAAAAAAAATTATTACCCGCTCAATATTTTTGAGGAAAAGAATATTGCCAGAAATAGATTTTTGACAAAACACAGTATTACCAACAAAAAAAAAAAAAAAGTTGTTAGAAAATAAGTGGTCATTGAGATTGACATGCCGTAAAACACAACAAACCAAACCAAAATCAAGTGATTAATTTATAAAAAAATAAAATAAAGATTTTTACGAAAATAAAACCATCTAAGATATTAAATTTCCTCAAAGTTGGATTTTACACTGAGGTTGATATGCTATAAAACAAAACAACCAACCAACCAACCAACCAGAACCTACCTAGCAAGGTTTCATCTAAAGGACCTTCATGATATTACTGTAATACGCTGAAGATTAAGTAAAACCTTGGTAGTTTCTGGCTCACAAGGTTTTTCAGATTTTGCTCTATTTACTGTATTGGGCACTTTCACGTTTTTACTTAATTTACTCGGTCGGTGGTATTTCGATTGACAAGGCATTGTGTTTCTCTTAGATTATTATCGACCAACACATATGTCTTTAGTTTTTACTACCCGAGTATAGGAATTAAAACACACACACACACTTTTCTCTGTCTATCTCTATCTGTCTATCTCTATCTGTCTATCTCTATCTGTCTATCTCTATCTGTCTATCTCTATCTGTCTATCTCTATCTGTCTATCTCTATCTGTCTATATCTCTATCTGTCTATCTCTATCTGTCTATATCTCTATCTGTCTATATCTCTATCTGTCTATATCTCTATCTGTCTATATCTCTATCTGTCTATATCTCTATCTGTCTATATCTCTATCTGTCTATATCTCTATCTGTCTATATCTCTATCTGTCTATATCTCTATCTGTCTATATCTCTGTCTATCTATTCATCTATCATATCCCCTATCTGTCTATATCTCTATCTGTCTATATCTCATCCGTGTCTATATCTCTATCTGTCTGTCTATATCCCCATCCTGTCTATATCCCCATCTGTCTATATCCCCATCTGTCTATATCCCCATCTGTCCATCCCCATCTGTCCATATCCCATCTGTCTATATCTCCATCTGTCCATATCCCCATCCCCATCTGTCTATCCCCATCCTCCCATCCCCATCTCCATCCCTATCCCCCATCCCCATCTCTCTATCCCATCCTCATCCCTATCCTCCATCTCCATATCCCCATCTCTCATCCCCATCCCCATCTATATCTCTATCCATCCCCATCTATATCTCCCCATCTATCTGTCTATCTATCTATCTATCCATCCATCTATCCATCTCCATCTCTATCATCTCTATCTCCATCTCTATCTCTATCCCTGTCTATCTCTGTCTATCTATCTATCTCCATCTATCCATCTCTATCTCTCTATCTCTATCTCTATCTCTATCTATCTATATCTCTATCTCTATCTATCTATCTCTATATCTCTATCTCTATCTATCTATCTCTATATCTCTATCTCTATCTATCTATCTCTATATCTCTCTATCTATCTATCTATCTCTATCTCTATCTATCTCTCATATATATATATATATATATATATATATATTGAGCATGCTGCTGAGAAAAGTATCACTTTTATGTATTTACTGTATAAACAACGGAATTCTTTCTTCCAAACCGGGTAGTATTCTTGGACATGAAAAAAAAGAATAATTTTAAGAGCTTGGTGACCTTCATACGTATCTGTGACAACGGCGCCATGCTTTTCCGTATCAAACAATGATAAAGCGTGATTCTCTCATTCAAATTAGGCACACCGATTTCCCAATATACAGAGCTTCTTTTTTTCTCTATGGCCTGTCATAGTTAATTAAGAAACTTTCTTATAATCTGATATCACGCTACACCATAATGTCAGTCTCCAGCCTTATGGGAAATAACTTTAGATCCACACGCACAAAAGGAGACTTTCTTTACATTACATATTTAGAATAATCACGTATATTATGTAGTTTGTTGGGAAATCAATAGATGTTTCAGTGCGCCATTGTACAATTGAGAGAGGTGTTGATTTTGGTTCCTAAACTGACCAGTTAGAATGGATTGTAAGCATAATTCTGTACAGGTAACATGCGCATGGGATCTGTATGCATGTGCGTGGTGTTATGAACTCGAGGAGCCATTTTGTTTTTGGTGTTTTTTTTTTTGTTTTTTTTTTTTTGTTTTTTTTTCGTTTTGAAGTTCCAAAACATAAACGTATTTTTCAGATTACCTGAAAAAAAAAATAATAATATTGTTCAAGAGTAATATAATAATTTAATATGAAAACTCTATTATAGATGCTGGACTCTCCCGTCGTATTTTTTTTTTTTTTTTGTTTTTTTTTTTTGTTTTTTTTTTTTTTTTTTTTGTTGTTTTTTTTGACGTACGAAGGTCAGGCAACTCACTTCCTAGAAATCGACAGCCAACTACCTGGACATAAAATTTGATTATAATGGTGAAGGCTTTCTGCAGAACCACCGACATTTTTTGTAGAACCAGGTGTACTACGTACCACAAGGTCCCCAAACAACCATCCACCTCCTAAACAATTTGCTCCCCCACAACAAGTCTGTCCTGCTCTTTAGCAGATAGAGAGAGAGAGTTGTTTGTTACTTCTTCGAACTTTTCTACATTTACCGGGTTTTCTGTATTAGTATTTATATCTTTACAACAAAATCGAAGATCATTTCTTATTGTTAGTTTCTGATTTTTACTTGCCTAAAATAATATTTTCCAAATTTGCATATTCTATGTCATAAATTACTTAACCTCTGAGTATTTTAGGTTGAAATTCCAATGTATATTTTCATTTTTTTCTATTTATCTTTTCGTAAAAATAAACTTGTCATTTCTTTTATGTAAGACAATTTTCGTAATTTGTCTTGCATATTTTTTTTTGTTTACTTAACGTTTTATGTACATAAAAAGCGTGAATTTTTTGGGAGTTTCAAAAATAACTCGTGTATATTTTGTTCAAATACGTACAGTATATTGCGCCAAAGGTTATGGCCGTTGTGAGTAGATGTTGTTCAAAATATCCCATTGTCTATAAAATGTTTCTATGGCATACGTTTTACATGCCTTCTGACGACAACAGCCCATCTCCAAGCCGGAGATGCGCGAAGACTGACAACTTGCGACTCGTATCCAGCTGCTTCGGGTAAATTAAGATCAACAGTCTAGGTCGGTAGACTGTTATCGGAATGTAGGGGTCTATCCTAGCGGGCAACACCTTTTTTGGAATGTGCTTGTCAAACATACATACCCAAGACTTGTTAGAGAAATTGGGTACACGGAATCCTTGGGTGCCGTCTAAAGGTGAGCTGGCCGAGAGCTTCTGCGTGCTGGCCGTGTTAAAATTTTTCATGACGTTACAAAACACGATCTTCCCCAGAAATTGTAACTAAGATCTGTTCAGCAGAGTTGCAGCATACACTACTGGTGGGCTCTGTGGGTATTGAAAAAAACACAAATATGCCTGAGCAAGCGTCTGCAATAAGGATTGGCTAGGCGCCCTAGTAGACTGGTGTCCTCGAATAAGTATGGTCAGCTATACTTTACATTTACTCGTATTACTATGTAGCTTTTTATTATATATGATCTGAAGATTGTGTTTAGCAAGAAACATCCTTCAATGATCACTTGTGTAAGTGTGTGTGTGTGTATATATATATATATATATATATATATATATATACACACACACATATATATATATATATACACATATATATACATGTGTATATATATATATATATATATATATATATATATATATATATATATACATGTGTGTATATATATATATATATATACACACACATATATATATATATATACACACACATATATATATATATATATATATGTATATGAATGCAAATTATATAAACAGTATATTTTACCTCAACGACGCCTGTCATAATTCTCACGAAGTGCTATATGTGTATGTATTTATAATAAATCACAAAGAATGCTGTCAAATTAAATATGTAAAAAAAGTTATTCAAACCAATCAAACGTGACTAAAATGTTTTTACACTAAGAATGACCCTCCGCTTTAACGTGACACAACCGATATTTAAACTCTAAAATACAAAATCTTCGCAAATATGAAATCTATTTATTCTTGATAACGATTGAGGGAATTCTAAAGCTCCCAACCATAACAGTGTATAAACACGAACTTTTGTCATTTCCATCAAGATGCACTAATCGGTCAACAAGAAAATCACTAAAAAGAAAGATAACTCTTCCTTTGTCTTCAATAACAATTGTCCGAAAATTGCTATTTTTTAATGTAATGTCTTCGAACGACATACAGAAAAAAAATCACCATTATTAAAAATTCTTATTTATTGAACTCAGTGTTGGATCCATGCTTGCAAAATAATAAAAAGTGTATTTCTCAATACATATTACTTCGTAAACTTTATATATCAAACGCCATGACGCTCCAACTAATGGTTCCCCGTTGAATAAACGTTACAAAAATATATTGTAAAAATTCATGGAGCAGAACATTCAGTGAAGTCATCAATCAATGTCTGATAAGAATCAGACGTTTTCGAGAAATGAATGTTAAAATGGGAAAACTGTCCGGAGTTTATGTAAGACATTAAAAGCAATTTCAAAAGAAATTCTCCAAAATGTCATTTTAGATAGCAAATAGTTGTTATAAATAACCATATAAAACATTCTCCCATCCGAATGAGGATCGGTAGCATACATATGCATTTTATTTTATTTTTTATTTTACCTAATCCGAACTAGATTGAAATATATTAATGGACCGAAGATATTTTAATACACAGTGACGCGTTCCACGATTCGGATCGTCTGGCACACTATATATTATTGATTGCAATCATATGACATAGCTGACGGGTCGTTCGGTAACAGTTTGTATAAAACAGTTCCAAATGTCTTTCAAACTTTTTATATTGGTTTTACTAGAGATTGCTAACAGTGAACTCCCATTGTCTTGAACCGATATCAGAGGAGAGGGGAATCGTCTGTATCACAAAATAGAAAAATAAATAATACAGCGTTCGATTTGAAGAAGCATTTTGAGTCTCCTAGGAGCATATTTGCAGGGATTAATGTAAAATATTATATCGGTATGTTACTCAAATTCACCAGCCATGGTAAACATTGCAGAACCGTTGCATCAAAACGCTACAAGATCCCAAATAAGACAACGGTCATATTTGAAATATAATGGGTACTTTAACTGCCTCCAGTTACGCGTTGATATATATATATATATATATATATGATGTGTGTGTGTGCTATGCATAAAAGTTATCTTTGTTAATTTGGGATTAATTTCTTTATTGCTATATTTATATGAGGTAGCTATTGGAAGAATACCTACCGACTTTTCAAATAGTGTAAAAATACAAGAAATTCCTAAGATAAGTAAACCTCCACAGAATTGATTAGAGGCAGCCATAATCTTAGCCATATATGACATACGGATGACACTGTGCTATGGCTGACTCGGAAGGTAAATTGCAAAGCGCGTAGACAGTCACAAAGGCAATCGGGAAGAAAGAACCAAATACATGACGGAATGACTGGTTGCAAGAAAGACATACAATGAAGTAGTGGGTTTCGAATTAAATATATTTAATTATATGGCGAGTCTCGTAATAGACGATTTGACAAATCCGAAGGCCAATTAGAATAGTGAAAGAGGCTATCAATCAACTCGGCGAAAAAAAAGAAATGTGGACGAAAACACTTTGATCAATGTATGAAATTTTATATATATATATATATATATATATATATATATATAGATCCGACAGTATGAAGAAAAATATATACGGAAAAAACAAACAAAAATCCTTATATACAATTATGCTGTTTTAATGTCAACGTCGGACGTTTCGGTCTAATAAACCATCTTCAGAACATATTCATATTGTCATGTCGTATTGATAATGTTATGAATTTATGAATGTCCTAAACTATTATCTAATTAAGAAAGTATGAAATAAAAAATAGATATTACATAATAGCTGAATAAAAATATTAATATTTAAAAAGTACTAGTAAAAACGAAAACTGCTTTCGCTTACTTTGCAAAAATTGTCAAGAGTAATATGTCATCACCTCGTCACAATCGATTTCTTTGATAAATTCAGACACATCGTTAAGAAATGTTTGGATACAAATTTCTATGCTATAAGTACTGTTTTATATCAGATTAATTTAACTTTAAATTTTCTAATTTTACACAAATAACGTGTCAAAAATATATAAATTTATTTTAGGAAGAAGTTTAAAATCAAAATTTTGTTTGTTTACAAATTTCTTAAAATTTAAGAAAATGGCCGCCTTTAAGAAAATTAAACAAAAATCGAGCATATATTTGACATTCCAATCTATATAATTTCTATCTGAAAGACACCAGAATATGTTACTTACTGTAAGTAATAAATTTAATGCTTTAGCTTTCAATTAACATATTGAGACAAAACTTTCTTTTTGTTGGTTTGAGCTTTTTTTAATCGTGATATGCTGTTTTTTACGTGACCTAATGGAGGACCATATATATATATATATATATATATATATATATATATATATATATATATGAAGCCGCTCTCAAGGACAAGAAGCAGATGAGACAGTACTGCAATGCTACGCTCTCGTGCCAAGGCCAGACTTTTAGCTGCAACTACGGCGACCGTGTATGCCTATCCGGCATTGTGACTTATCAGTCACAAATGTGACTGAAAGCGACATGTACATACTTTCTCGAGATCGTGGTTTTGCGAAGTCAAGCTATATATATATATATATATATATATATATAAGATTCAATAGTGTATTTTAAGCGAAATTCCTGTGATCATAATCTTTGAAATTTTTAATGTTTGCTCAGTTTCCTATCCAAAATTAAATGAAATAAGTTTATAAAGAAGTAACGCCTTTTATTTAATAATCCAACAGATTTTAGTAAAATTTATTTTTAGTATCTACCCGTATTTGAGTAGATGCTCCGTCTATTTGTTAAACAGTATATTTACTTTCGTCTATCGGCCATGAATATTCGAGAATTCTCATTAAAGATTCCCTATTCTCTGAATTTGTTCTCTGCAACTCAATCGGGTGGAGCCTGTCGCAGCAAACTACCGTTTTCTCCGCCCAGGTCAATGCAGGTACAAATCCTGCCAGAGATCGCACATTTTTCTTTAATAAGATTTTATATTTGTGCTAGACAATTTTTCTCGACAGAATATCTTACGCATCTCGTTTGGTGTTTTTGCTATGTATTTTGCAATGTTTTAGGTATTGACATGGTATCTCGACTTCAGATAGAACCATATGTTCTATGCTAAGTGTTTCGCATGAAGAAATATCTCCCGGGTACTTGATTTGCTGTCAACTATGATGTTCGAAAACTCTATAAAATATCAGTTGTCAGCTTCTATTAATTGTCATCCTTTCTCAACTTTTTACTCTCAGTAAACCATAACGTCTTCGTGACGGTATTAACTTGAAGTTATTAAATATACCAGATGTGGCAAATAACATTTTTGGATTTATCCTGCGTTTTAGATCGTTGCAACTGGAATCCAAAATGATATCATACATAGTGGTTAAATGGAAAATAAACTTAGAAAAATAATCACGCAAGCAATTATATGGATATGTACAGAATTTAGACACATTTAAATAATTTATGCTAACCTGAAACCTCCGAATTAAAAAAATGATAAAAAAGCCCGATAAATATATAATTCGGTGCTCGATAGCTGTTAAATTAATCATTTATTATAGCAAATTAAAAACTGTCTATTTTTTTTTATTTCCAATAATCCAGCTCATGTAAACATATTTATGAATTCACCTGTCTTTTGAGGGAATGTATCTCTAATATTAATCACAAAATAACAAGATATACTTATATTGGTTACACATGCACCACATCCTCTCGTAGACTGATTTGACACTTTTCTAAACTTAGTGCGTTTTGCGAGGATACTCTATTTGAAAGATTACACAGATCTGCTTACACAACTGCTTACTCAAAATTCTAGAAAACATATATGAATAGAAAAAAAACACGTTAAATAAAATATTTCTCTATAAAAAAAAATATGCAACAAAATAAATAACGTACAAATATTCGATAAATGGTTTTCAATTTAACAATTGAATATAGATATTTCTTAATACAATGAATGTTACTTTCATTGGGTGCATGCATTTGAAACACTATTCTTATTTTTATTAAAATTATACCAAAAACTGAAGTCTTATTAAAGATTGTACTTTTGACAGGGGCTCGAAACTGTAACCCTGCATATCCATCTAGGAAAACGGTTCTATAACCGGAACGTGCTATTACCAAGTTAGCCACAAGAGTTGCGTTGATAGTGCATAATTTGATCTAACTTCATAAGTGATGTTCATGCCTTGTTAGTGTCTCTACAAATCTATATCTGATAGCTACGGATGGAGTTTCTCTCTTTAGAAAGACTTTCGCCATTTAGGTCACCTTTTATTAATGGCATTGGGATTTAAGAAAAAAAAAACAGGATTTGCTACTCAAATACGTGTAACTACTAAAGATAGTAACTATGAAGAATATACACCCCACACTAGTATTACCTGCACCTTGCTGCGTGTCATATGGTTTTTCTAAGAAAATGATGATTTATTTTAAATCATTAATAATTTGTGGAGAAAAATGATGCATTTTAATATTACACAATAACCTTGCCGATGTGACTTCCATCTATATTTTGTAAAGGAGTCATACTCTTGTTTAAATTTAATTTAATTCAAAGGGAAAAAAATCAGTGGTGGGTGTGAAGAAACAGCTTGGTTTCACCCTTTTGTTATGTATTTGATGCAATACTTGATTGAATGAATTGATGAGCAGATTGCAAGGATGATATAATACTTGAATTGTCGCAACAAATATGTATTGTAAGGCACTACCCACTGATTGGTGATTTCCTGCTCAACTTGATGTCCATATTGTTTCATTTTGATCTTGAAGATGTGACCTATCTTCTGGCTTTCTCCTTCCTATATTTAGGACAGGAGTCAATCCTTTGTTTAAATTTTATTTTTTATTTTTTTAATGGGTTGTGTTGTCTTGCGCCTTGTTCTTTGTTCATATTTAAATTTAATTTATATCAAAGGGAAAAACATTCAGTGGGGTAGGGCTTGTGCCAGCAGGTGACATCCTTTGATCCAAATGAAATATACTTATCCAAGTACCCTGGGTAATGTAGTTTCAGAATATATATATATATATATATACACATACATATGGTTGTGGGTGGTCTATCTCCAAAACCCTAGGAGGACACAGGCTTCAACTGTATATATAAGCAGTGTTTATTGGAAAGCGCTCAATACCAATAATAATGGTAACACATTTAGCAGAATGGAGATGAGTCTGTAACCCTGCGTTTTACGCTTATGCGACCCTCAGACAAACAGATTTTCTTTTTTTTTTTAAATTTGAGACTGTCCGTTTTTGTTTGATGGGAAATTCTTGTGTGTCCATTCTGGGATGACACTGATCACATAATCGTGAAACCGAGGGTTACAAACGCATATCTTTGTTTACAAGTATACGTGGAAAACCAATCATTTTCAGAAGTGGCTGTAGCGTGTTCATTTGTACTGACGACTATTGTATCAAATATGAGTTACTTTCGAAAAGAGGTTAAATCTAGGTAAGGTCGTGTGCCTTTTTCAGCGGTTATATATCTTACTTTTAGTTCTTTTAATATATATAATAAAAGAACTAAAAGTAAGATATATAATCGCTGAAAAAACACGACCCTACAATAGTCGTCAGTACAAATGAACACGCTACAGCCACTTCTGAAAATGATTGGTTTTCCACGTATACTTTTAAACAAATATTATGAATGTATGTGTTTATAAAAATCAGTAAATTTCAAAATAAGTTATTCAAAAATTCACTTGGAAATGAAAGAACTAGGGCCTTTAATTAAATAACTGAACTTGAAGTTTTTAGTTTATGAAACATCAGTTAATTCCTGTGTATCGATGGAATCATTTTTTTAAAAATCAGTTATATATATATATATATATATATATGTGTGTGTGTGTCGCAGTGGAAAGAATTGGGTTTTAATTACCTATTTAAGGAATTTATATTCCTCATTGGGAATTCTCCGATTCTATATCTGCAGTATACTGTTTCGTACACGGAATGGAGATAACGATTTCTTATGATTTTTCTTTTCTACAAATAATTTTCTTAGTATTACAAACGTAACAATAAGTAAGTAGGAATAATGTATCGATATCCAGGTGTCTGCAGAAGAAAGTATACAGTAAGTATTATATCATTATTATAGCCGTAGTTCTTGAATTCATTTTATACTAGTAATCATGTAATTAAAATAATTTTTAATGTTTTTATTTTCCTAATTTTTAGTATATTATAATATTGTAATAAATAAACGTTTTGTCGGTAAAGAGGAGATTGTCAATGATAGACATGCAGTTTGAACATTTGGCAGATTGATATGTTGATTAATGGTAGGTTTGTATAATCAAAGCATTTTCAGCCGCCTGTATAGTTACGCAGCGTTTGTGCAGCGAAAAATTGCAGTCTTTTCACAATATTGTATGCCTTATTCATAAACTCGACTAGAAACCCACAATCAAGAATTCATTTCACAACGTGAGTGTCTTATGCAAATTGCCGAGCAGTGCCTGGGCTTTGATATAATAAAAGAGATCATTTGTATTTGTAGTGCTGAAATATGTCGTAAATTACTAAATGTTAATAAGAATTGCAAGAAAACCACTGACAAAGCTACCGATGTTTAATCACTTGAATATCAAACGCGTAATTGCTTCAGACAATACAGTATTAAAGGCTCAGGACTTAAAATATGCCATAGTGAATGGAGAAAATGAAGAAGAAATTTAATATTTGCCAACGAAAACTGTGTTCCAACAAGTGTTTTATATCGACTGACCGAGTGCTTAGAACGTTCAGCGGCCCCTCAATGAAATCCGGGTCCAAACTCCCCGCTTAAGCAAGTGCTTTATATCGACTTTCAGAATTCGGGTTCAAATCTCACTAAGCTTGACTTGATTTTATCGGTCAGGGAAATCACATTTGGAAAGAGCCTGAAAAACAATACGGGTATTGACACAAGTCTTGTGTTAGATTCGGTAGATGGTGTTTTTTGTCGAGGATGTTGCGAAGAGCCATGTTCACCTACGTCCAGAAGGGATATCAAGATACAAAACTATCGAATATTAATGGTCAAATATCACTTGCGGATGATTTAGCATTTACGATCTATACTTGAAGACTAATGCCGATTCATGTTTGGTACCATTTCCGTTGACCCGGTGCTACGCGAAATTAATAATATCAACGGACGCCTTCTATGTGTAACCAGTTCTTTAGTATAGTAACAATGATCCCCATGCCTCCCAGTGACCTTGTGCCTTACAACATTAAAGTTAGTAAATGTAAATGATCGGACACTTTCCATAGGGCATTGGATGTCAGTCATTAATCATAAAGATAGGGCGTTCTGGTTGTTTTATTTCAACTGTCCTTGTGCCCAACGAAGACATAGATATTAATCAGGAAAGGTCTACAATATTGGGGCGTTTGAACTTTAAACTCGCTGGTCAGTTCATTAGAGCCGCTTTTTTATTTGTCTTTTAGCATATAAATTCATGTTTAGAAAATATCAAAATGTAGCTTTGTGGTTAGCGGTTAGGAAGCTTCCTCTGAGGACCTTTTTTTAATGTTCAATCAGAGATTATCAGATGGATTTACAATTGTACGTGGTCAATAACTCAACCAAGCTAATCGCAATAATCTGTTTTTTTTTTTTTTTTTTTTTTTTGTTCTGTGTTGAGTATATCAGTTCGTTAGATTAGCGAGCTAACTTTTACATTTCTATTGTAATAACCTCGGATTAGTTAATCGGAAATGGTAACACGTGATTTGGACCTAGACAAAAAAGATTACAGGTTAAACAAAATCTAAGAAAAACAAAGAAACCAATTAAAATCAATGAGACAGAAAAAGCAAGTCTAAGTACAGTGGATAATGTTATGAGTAAATGTAAGTCTCGAGTTATACATACACACACAAATTTTCTCGTTACTTAGTATATTAGTTTGCGAAAGGCACCTTTCGCTATTCAAATGAGATTTTGGTGTCGCAATCTCTGTCCTTTTCCAAGATATTTAACATTGTTTTAACATTAGAAGTCCAATTCCTAGTTAGCATGTTGGCCTGTCTCTTTTACCCGCAACCATAGATCCTGTCTGCTTAGAAATGCTGTTTATTTCTAGTTTCATTTTACTATCGTCTGTAGGAATTTTTGTTTGCTTTCTGTGTCTGCTATCATCTTTGTATGTCATCTGCTTAGGTGATGTCAAGATTGTGGCTTCCATTAATTTATGTCTGGTTGGAATTATTCTCACAGGATCACCTCATTTTCATGGTTGAATAAGTTCGATGAGATGACAGATTCTTGTCTCTTTTACTGTTTCTTTTTTTCTTTTTTAATCACTTCACTCCGAACAAGATGGTAATGCCACTAAGACGCAATGGGCAACAGGAAATAAAAGAAAATGAAGATTTTAAAAGCAACCAGAATCCCAAGCTTAAAAAAATAAATAAATACCTAATCTTCAAAAAAAAAAAAAAAATGAAAGGATTGTGAACGGGGCGAACATTTCTATTCCTAAGTCTGTTCCTATTTTGAATCATTTTCTATCCATTTTTCGGTTTTATGACCAGTATAAATTTCGAATTATTCTAGTTATATTTTCGAAGTAGATCCAGATTATCTAGAAGTACAAACATGACTTTGTGAAATATCTTATTCAATACTTCTGCATAATCTTTGAAGTACAGAACATAGACTCTAACATACAAAAGTGATATTAAAGGTACAGTATCAATTGTAATTACAATAATAAATCGCAAGATGAAAAGATAGAACTGATGAAAAGGAAGTTTCGACTACAGTAATCTTTCTCAATAAATTAGTTTAATACAGTTTTCATACGCTTGACCGTCAAAGAAAAAAAAATCAAAAAAAATTTTCCTAATTCGGAATTTCATTAAACCTTGAGATTTATATACAACCAAAATAAATTCTTCGAGAATAATGGAAAATAAATAAGAAAGAAATGTAGACATAGAAATCCCTTTTTAAAAAGTCTTCTTCTGCTTGACATAAAGCTTAATTTAGATCCCAAATTGCCAAGTTCAGCCTTAAAAACAAACAATTACGAATCCTTAGTTTGAATGACCAAAAGAAAAACGATGATTAAAATCAATCTGTAACTCGGCTCCAGGTTTTAGTTTACCAAAAATAGGTTAATAATCTGATATGAAACCTGTTAACAAAGTCTTGTCACTGAAAATCACTTGCAGCAAGGAGTTTCTTTTTTACTTGTATCTATCGTGTTATATTTCTCATTTTAAGCCGAACAGTCTCTCATTTATTCTTTACAGGTATTTCTATACCTGTATGTATGTATGTAAAGGGTGTTTCATTAAGACGGATTAGTCAGCAGTAAATAAAGCAGTTTTATTGGTGAAAATTTGTTTATTTCTCTATCAGATCATGTTACTTAAGTCATGCGAATTGTGTGTGAAAAATAATATCGCCCAAATATCCGCCAAATATAAAAGTAAAAGAAAATCATTAAACACAATTCACATTTAAAATCGGTCCAAGTTCAGAAACACCCTGCATATCTCTCTCTCTCTCTCTCTATATATATATATATATATATATATATATATATATATATGACAGTTTTGTTCATATGTCAACGATTATATATTTTCTCGTTCTGCTTTTTCTTTTTTTCCATTTTTCTTTTTTTTTTCCATTTTTCTTTTTTTTTTTTCCATTTTTCTTTTTTTTTTTCCATTTTTCTTTTTTTTTTTCCATTTTTCTTTTTTTTTTTCCATTTTTCTTCTTTCTTCCTTTGCTTCTTTCTTCCTTTGCTTCTTTCTTCCTTTGCTTCTTTCTTCCTTTTCTTTTTCTTTTTCTTTTTTCTTCCTTTTTTTTTCTTCCTTTTCTTTTTCTTCCTTTTCTTTTTTCCTTTCTTTTTCTTCCTTTTCTTTTTCTTCCTTTTCTTTTTCTTCCTTTTCTTTTTTTTTTTTTCCTTTTTTTCTTCCTTTTCTTTTTTCTTCCTTTTCTTTTTCTTCCTTTTTTTTCTTCCTTTTTTTTTTCCTTTTCTTTTTTCTTCCTTTCTTTTTTTTCTTTTTTTTTCTTTTTTTTCTTTTTCTTTTCTTCCTTTTTTTCTTCCTTTTTTCTTTTTTTCTTCCTTTTCTTTTTTCTTCCTTTTCTTTTTTCTTCCTTTTCTTTTTTCTTCCTTTTCTTTTTTCTTCCTTTTCTTTTTTCTTCCTTTTCTTTTTTCTTCCTTTTCTTTTTTCTTCCTTTTCTTTTTTGTCAACGATTATATATTTTCTCGTTCTGCTTTTTCTTTTTTTCCATTTTTCTTTTTTTTTTCCATTTTTTTTTTTTTTTTTCCATTTTTCTTTTTTTTTTCCATTTTCCATTTTTTTTTTTTTTTCATTTTTTTTTTTTTTTCCATTTTCTTTTTTTTTTCCATTTTTTTTTTTTTTTTTCCATTTTTTTTTTTTTTTTTTTTTTTTTTTTTTTTTTTTTCATTTTCTTTTTTTTTTCTTTTTCTTTTCTTTTTTTTTTTTTCTTTTTTTTTTCTTTCTTTTCTTTTTCTTTTTTTTTTTTTTCTTTTCTTTTCTTTTTCTTTTTTCTTTTCTTTTTCTTTTCTTTTTTTTTTTTTCTTTTTTCTTTTCTTTTTCTTTTCTTTTCTTTTTTTTCTCTTTTTCCTCTTTTCTTTTCCTCTTTTTCTCTTTTCTTTTCCTCTTTTTTCTCTTTTTCTTTTCTCTTTTTTTTTTCTTTTCCTCTTTTTTTTTTTTTTCCTCTTTTTTTCTTTTTCTCTTTCTTTTTCTTTCTTTTCTTTTTCTCTTTTTCTTTTTCTTTTTTTCTTTCTCCTCTTTTCTTTTTCTCTTTTTCTTTTTCTCTTTTCTTTTCTCTTTTCTTTTCCTCTTTTTCTTTTCCTCTTTTTCTTTTCCTCTTTTTCTTTTTCTCTTTTTCTTTTTCTCTTTTTCTTTTCCTCTTTTTCTCTTTTCTTCTTTGTTCTTTTCCTTTTCTTTCCCCAATTACATTATTTGTCGCCATACTTATTACAACGCTATTTGCTTATTGTACGCTCCGGCCTTCTTCAGGTGGTCGGAATGTCGAACTGAATCCTTTATTTCACTCAGTGAGGTAAACTGTTGTAGTTCCGCGTGCCATGTTTAATGGGTGTCAGTTATCTCCTGTTAATTTCTCTAAGTTCTTCAATGCCATAACCGGATATTGAACTCACACTGTCACATTGAGTCCTGTCACGGGATCTAACTAACGCTTTTATCCACTGCCATGTGTCCTTGAGGACATCTGTGTTTGTATTTCTGGGTATTATAAACATAATGTCTTCAGCCGGAGCGTGCAACCATTTTTACCAGTGCTCATATTGCAATTTTTGCTGTTATCTTTTCAGGTTTTTACCAGAGCTCATATTGCAATTTTTGTTATCCCTTTTCTATGGCACTTCTTATTACTGGTCCCCGCATTCATTTCTATGCTTGGTCGGCTCAGGAGATTCTTTTGGCCTAGCATATGTGATGATTCCTTAAGTTTACGAATTTTCCTATGGTATTCTTTGTCTATGATCTCAACCTGATCCCACAGGGCATTGATCTCCCTTTTCTCCCCATATGTGGCCGGAACGTTGTAATATGGCGACAAAGATGAGGTCATTAGTCTGAATAATATAGTATACATAATACCTCATCTCAAATATAAACAGATGTTTTCCTCTCTCTCACTTAGCTTTCCATCCAATTATGAATTTATATTTTTGAAGATCAATGTAAATCTTTATCTACTGTTTTCTTTTTCTTTTCCTTTTTCCTTCATAATGTTTTTTTCTTTCACTCAATAATCCTTTATATCTTACTGGCTTCATTACCTTGCTAGTGGCAATATGATTGAATATAAAATTGTGCAAAAAGTCCTAACGGAATAATTATAAAAAAGTCTGTCTATGAAACACCAGAGTCCCTCTGTTCATGACAGTCTATTTCAGCTTGTTCGTATCTATCCATATAACTTTGTTCATAAATATTTATATATTAGATTTTCCATACGTAGATTGCTACGTAGGTAATTTTTATCATATGTCTGTGTTTGTTTGTTATCTATTTAAGTTCCTTCATGTTTAGCGAGCATTCATTTTCTTCTTGGAGAAATATTTTGCAAGCATTATAAAGTTTAAGTACTTATTTTGATAATGTTTTTTTCTTGATCAACACAGAAATGTTTTCTCAAAGAAAATTAAAAGTGAACCCTTCAAATTATTCAAAGGTACAACGCAAAGAACTTAAGCTTTTTAGATTGGATTACGCCATGAGCAAATGTAAATCATGGAAGGTAAAGCATATATATATATCTTGAACAAAACAAAATTTAGATTTAAAATTAAAATGTTAAGCAATGACTCATTGATTTTGTTAAAGACTCGAATTTACAAACTTTAACACACACAAAAGCGAATGCAAAAAAAAAAATCGTGAAATTTCAAACCTTGATGTGAACTGATCTTCGGCCAATAGAAAACTAGGAAACATTTAAAAACAATTCAAATAATCTACAATTCTCAGAAACAAATTCTTTTACGGACCTTTTCGCGAGCCGACGCGAAATTTGTCCGTCGTCCAATGGAAAAACCCGAATCTTATCCGTATGTGAATTCCCTAATGACCTTTTCAAGTCCCGCAAACAAAATAAAAGACTGGCAAGTTCGCCTTTCACCAGACAGAAGGAAACTATCGTATTAACACGTCCCTTTACAAACATCAAGCGATCCTGTTATCCCTATCTTTCTCCCTCACCTCTTTTATAATTGATAAACGAACGGAACCTTTTAAGACTGAGCGATTACTTCAAAGACATTCCGAGACTACGATAACGCTCATACATACATACGTTCCTGCCTACGTACACATAAACTCGTACTTGCAAGGACTATTATAAACATTTTGACGACATTGTATCAACCAAAATACGTTAATTTTATTTGTAGAGACCTTAATTGATTTGCATGTATATAAATTTGTTGCTTCACTTTACAATTTGATTTTCGTGTTTTATACCCCTCTTACGGTGGGCTATCTAACAAGGCCAGATCAAACTAATCTGTTTAAACACTCATACACTTCACTATGACTGATAACCCACTAATATATATATATATATATATATATATATATAATGAATGCACGCACATATGCACACGTGAAACTTCAGTTCTAGAGTAGGAACCAGAGAGCGAAATGTATACTATGTTGCAAAATCGAAAGTTCGAAAGCAAATAAGAGACTTATTGTCATAAAAAAGCCCAAGAGGTATATAGTAATGGTAATATTAAACATTAACAAATAAAGGACACCTTCGGTATTCATTGACCAAGCAGTGCTATATTGGGTTGAAATTTTAAAAACTTTTCTCTTGAAACATTTTTCCAGAAAAATGAGTTTTTCATGCCCAGCCAGCGTTATCGCACTTTTCGCTGTTAATGGGTGCTTCCTTTATTTCCTTTTATTCGGGGCATGACGATAAATTACATTCAAAAGCAAGGTCTCTGATTAGGTTTTGAGGGGCGTGGAAACACTTCTTAATTGCTGGTGTTCCCTGATCCACCCCGAGCCGGGGTCGTAGCACCTGTTAGGGTCCCCGCTATTGGCAAAGAGTTAACCACCCAAACTCTAGTCAAGAAACTCTGAAACTGTAAATATAGGTTTTAATACCAACGATATTTTTTAAAAATGCCAGAAAATACATTATTTCTGGCTATACATTTTTAGTAGGAGGGGAAATTATTACAAGCAGTACATTTTGGAGGGGGGTATTATTACCAAAAATACGTTTCTGGAAATAAAATGTGACCAGAAATACATTTTTGGAAGACATTATATTAACAGAAATAGATTTCTGGGGAAAAAAAAATATTTACCAGAAATAGATGTCTTGGGGAAAAAAAAATATTTACCAGAAATAGATGTCTTGGGAAAAAAAAAATTACCAGAAATAGATGTCTTTGGGAAAAAAAAAAATTTACCAGAAATAGATGTCTTGGGGAAAAAAAAAAATTACCAGAAATAGATGTCTTGGGGGAAAAAAAAATATTTACCAGAAATAGATGTCTTGGGGGAAAAAAAAATATTTACCAGAAATAGATGTCTTGGGGAAAAAAAAAAATATTTACCAGAAATAGATGTCTTGGGGAAAAAAAAAAATATTTACCAGAAATAGATGTCTTGGGGAAAAAAAAAAATATTTACCAGAAATAGATGTCTTGGGGAAAAAAAATATTTACCAGAAATAGATGTCTTGGGGAAAAAAAATATTTACCAGAAATACGTTTTTGAAAAAAAAAAAATTACCTGAAATACGTTTCTGAAAAAAAATAAAATTACCAGAAATATGTTTGAAAAAAAAAATATTACCAGAAATATATTTTTCGAAAAAAAATATTACTAGAAATATAAATAAAATAAATAAATATTACCGACATCAAAAATCTTGTCATTAAATAAGCCATAACCAAACCTACATTTTTTTTTTTTACTTTGGTTCGTAGTATTATGGAGCGTCAACATGATAATGTCAATATTTTCTCTTAGCGTTCCATGTGTTATTTTTTTAGTTGCTGCTGTTGAATGTCCTCAAGTTATGTTTACTCGTGTATTTACTTAAGATTCTGTAGCCTTAGGCTACGAGTTTAAAAGAGAAGTTGTTTTCTCTGTAACTTACGGGGTTTCTTCACTGGAAGTCATGTTTTAATCACTGATCTAAGAATGCATTTGTATACAGTTTAAAGGTTAAACATTTCTGTACCGATCTGGCGCCAGGCAAAAAATCAATATAAACTTTTCGACCTGACTAAGCTATTTAAGAACATGATTCCAGCTTTTATGTTAATGTTTTGATTTTAGAACGTCGCTGTCTAGTCTATATTCAATTTCCTTATCTCCTATACTAAAATTGTTATAAGTGATTCCTACAAAGAGGTAACTGAAGTGTTTAATGTTTATTAGTTCCACATCCTGAATTCTTCTGATGGATTTAGTGTACGTGCCATCGCTGCATTTATTCAAAACCCAAATCTTAATTTCTATTTCGGAAAGGTTTATCTTGAGCTCTTAGCTTGGAGCACTTGATAGCGAGTGTTGATTTTTGTTCGATCATTATTATCCCAGAAATGAATACCTGTCATTTTCAAATCTCCCCTCATCATCAATAGATTTATTTTCTATACGTCTAGCCTATATGAAATCAATAAAAATTTCAAGATTTCCTTTCGTCAGTCTTAAACATATCCATGTACCGTCTGTGGGGACGACTACCTTCTGGTTTTACACAAACTCTGGATAGATTATGATAAAGAAATTCAAAATCGTCAGAACAAAACCAGAGACGGATATGCAAGTGATTGGCTCTGATCTGGCATCTCGTCTGCAGTCACTTTCTAACAGGTGTGCCGTCACTTCCCTCTGTCTTTTCTACAAATAGTTTCACGGTAACTGCTGCAACTATCTACTTTCTCTGGTACCCAAACTACATGAATTTAAGCATGCTACTAGGTTAGCATCTCGGTCCCACCCTTTCACTGTTGAAACGGCTAGATGCAGCCATTTTTTTTACTCCAATACCTTCATGTCTCACACTTCCCATCAGTGGAACTCCCTTCCTCTTACTTGCTTCTCTGGCTGTTATAGTCTTCAAATATTCCAATATAATGTCAATCGATATATTCTGATTCCTTGATCTCATTCCCTGTCCTCCTCTCCATCCTTTCCTCAATCACATCTCTTTATTCTTGCTCCCACTCTCTGTAACCCCTTGAGTGCTAGCGGCATTCCTGCCTTGCCTGGGGAGAAATGCTTTAAAAAAATAGGCATCCATATGTTTCAAGTTGACAAAAAGCTGTATGCTGAGTTAAGAATAGTTGCAACAGATTAGAAAAAAAGAGCCATTCAAGGGGAAATGGCATCATGGAAGATATAAAGAAATTGAACTTGGATAATCGCAAGGAAAAAGAAATGGTTGACTGATTTTTTTTTTTTTTTTTTTTTTTTGAGATCATCAAAATAAGGCAGCAAACAATACCAGGAAATGATAGAACATTGCAAGCGCTAAAGAAGCCGACGAACAGTTTCATCCTAATGAAAGGTAAACAAGGAAAATGAAATGAATGAGAGTGGCAAATAAAAATAATCAAAAAGGAGATTATAAATAATACGAATGACGCGGATTATAAGAAAAGAATGCAGGTAGAGAAATACTGAGCATCATCGATGCAGCACCCATGCATAACAGAATATAATATATGTGGGTCACAAAAAGAAATCGATAAAATCAAAAAGTCACCGCCTTATAGAAAAAGGACAATACTTCAAATATGGAACAAATACACCCCGGAACACTTTCTGAGACCAACCCGGGGTAAAACGATAAACTAAATCCAACAGCAAGGCCTCTCTCTCATCGGGTTTTGAGAAGCGTAGAACCACCTCCTAATTGCTGGTGTTCCCATGTTGGTAGCACCCATTTGGGCACCTGCTATGGGCAAATACTTAACCCCCAAACAGGGGTAAAAACACTATGAAAGTGTAAAAATAGGATTTAATACTTTGTTAAAAAATATTATCAGCAGTAAATTATTATCAGCGAAAAATATTACCTGCGATACATTTTTGAAGGGGAAAATAATAATCCCACAATACATTTAAAAAAAAGAAAATATTACCAGCAATACATATTTAAAAAAAAAAAAAAAAGAAAATATTACCAGCAATACATTTTTTTTAAAAAAAAATAAATATTACCAGCAATAATAATGTTGTCGGCATAGAATAACCCACTTAGGTTGATATGCTGCAAATTAAATCTTCTAAGACGAAAGAAGAAATCTAAAACATTGAAGGCCTTAAAATATTAAAATCTGTCAGAACATCACTGGCCAAGAGGAACCGAAACAATGCAGACGGGCCAGATTATAACAGATGTCAACTTCGAATCTACTTTTTGGAACATTAGAAGAATCTTGGTTTATTAACGAATGATTTTAGAATAATCCTCAATGTTACCGCCAGAATACATATAAAATGAACGAATTGAACAAGTAGATAAAAAAGAAATGGCCTTAAAGCAACGCCGAGCCAGGTCAGTAGAGAGAATGGTGACAGTTTGAGAATACCATGTGCTGTAATGGATAACGGATCGGAATTGTTAATTAGAGAACCGAGTTCCAATTCCAGTTGGGTTCGTTATATTCACTTACGCGCAAATACCGTCGGGAAAGATATGGATCCATCTGTTCTCCTCCAGCTATGAGTTAATTCCTAATACTTGATTCGCTAAAGCAATATTATCTCAAAAAGTTTCTTAAGATCTAAAATATGTTCTGTCTTTTAAATAAACTGAAAAAGATGGATAAACCGTAAAGAATGAACCGATAAATTTAAAAAAACGAGAAAACTAGTAACCCTTCTAGGATTTATTAATGGCAGCCATAACTTACGTCGATTGCATGGTGTTGATTGCAGACACCACAAAATTGAGGGAGACTTCGATGTTCTAGAAACAAAAGCTAGAAAAAAAAAGGACAAACCAACAATTGTGAGACTATAGAATGTTTTGTCTATAGCACGAAGGACATGTCCCAATATGCGAGCTAAGAAATGGAATTATTGGGTAGGCGCATAATTATCAGGCATTTTTAAACTATTTATTATGTAAAAAGAAACATAGCAATTCGACAATAATATTTTAAAATGATTATTCCAGAGCCTATGATTATCGACACGCATTTTTATAACCGGAAAATAATTTTTTTTTTTTTTTTTTTTTTTTTTTTTAAAGTAAGTAAAGCAGCAACTTTTAACAAATAACTCGCCTACAAAAACCTCTGATAATTATGCACCAAGTAAATATCGGAATCAAACAAGAACATTAATTCAATTCTCGGAGATGTGGCAACAGATTTCTCTATATATGGCACGGAAAGTCGAAAGCTCATTGGGATTGCGAAATATGCCTTTTGAAAGAATTACTAGACGAAAAGAGGAACATTCTTATATATCTTTTCTGCTAAATGATTTTAGACGTGAAGTATTCTGTATTGTCTCTTGAATATTTAACTTTTCAAAGAGCATTGATTCGTTTCCGTTTCATGATTTAAGACTGTCTCCATTTCTTATTAGCATCTACACTATAAAAATCAATCAATTCATTTAAGTGTATGCGATCATTAAAGTATCGTTTCTTTTTTTTTTCTTTTTGTCTTGTCTGCTTTTCAGACATATTGCCTCATACTAATACTTTCCTCCTGATTGTTGCGCCAATATTTGTCTAACAAACGATTGTGTTTTACGACGCACAATTGAATTTGTCTTGCAATCCACACTGTGCTGGTGATCAATCTTACTACTTATTTGGCAATATTCAAACCTGTGATTGATGATCAGGTTCATTTTGTTTTGGTTTTGATATCTTTAAACAGCATTTTTTTATACGGTTTTAGTTCAGTTTTTAATCAAATCATACGAAGCTGACAAATCGCTTTGCGTTGCGCATGTGCAAATTCTATGGAAGTGTGTATTTATTTTTTTTACTTTTTGCATTAGGGTTCTAGGCAGGAATTTGCAAATAGCCTGTGGCACTTGAACTCCTTTGGAGCCAGAGTAATCCATTCAGAGCAAATAACAAAATACAGTAAATTCTATAACAGACAGATGGCCGAAGTGGATGATTTCCAGAGAAACACGGAAATAAATCGAAACTGATTTCAATAATACAAATAATCAGCTATTGCTTTGCAAGAAACAGAACGCTGAATATATATATATATATATATATATATATATATATATATATATGTGTGTGTTATTTTATAGTTACAAATATTTAAGTAAATGCTCTATTTTATAGTTACAAATATTTAAGTAAATGCTCTGTTCATCTGCCATTTAGCTACAAAGGAAACGACTGGTTAGCAAGGGTAAAGTACTGATTTTAAACTACAAACTTCCAATCATTTCTCTAGAACGCTCATATCTGCTCGAAGCGTTTCTTAAGGTAAATAAGTGACATAATACATTAAATAGACCAAGTCCGACAATTATTTCAATGTATTTTTTGGTCATACATTATTTTTATAGATAAAATATTTTGGTAAATGATCTGTTCAATGCTAACCAGGCGCTTCCTCTGTAGCTAAATGATATAGCACATCAGGCTATATGACGGATCCGTGTAGGATACAGGTTCGATTCCTATCGGAGGACACATTTTCTATGAAATTCAGGCCGGCCAATGTAGTTAATACTGTTTATTATAAACAGTCTTTACTTAATTTGTATCTATAAAAATAACGTATAAACAAGATATTAAAATAAATGTAGGACTTAGTCATTTCAGAATTTTATATATATATTATATATATATATATATATATATATATATATATATATATATATATATAAATTTTTAACCCAAGCAAGATAGTAAAGCCTTTAAAAGCAAGGGGTTAATTTGTGTGCAAAAATTAGAAAACAGAAACATTACTATTATGCGGGGAGAGAAAAGAGTAATCAGGACAGCAGATAGCGATTGACATTGCATTTAAAATTTTGCAGATCTAACTTGGTCAGAAAGCATGTAACCGGAAGGGAGTTAAACGATGTAAAAGTGCTTAAAAAAAACAAAAACTTAGCATATAATTTATGGCGACATCTAGCCAGCTTGACAGTAAATTAACGAGATCTCGACGCCAGGCTAGTACTACGCTTAAATTCATAAAGTCCAGGTACAACGGCGAAGAGTTCCTCCGAAAAATTGAAAGTACGAATAGAAAAGGAAGCCGCTTTAAGTGGGTGGGAAAGTGACTGAAGCCGAGCTGTCAGATCATGACCTACAATATTGCTGACTCTTTGGATTTTTATCAAGGAGATAAAAGTAAATATCAGGGGCACCGGTCCATATGTTGCAGAAACATTCTAAGCATTGACGAATTGGTAGCCTTACGGATACGCATGATAGATTCTGGAGAGAAAAATCGTCTCACACGACACGCTTGAAACGGTGTAATTTTAGAGTCACGGCCCTAATAATGTTCTATATTAACTTTTATGGAAGAGACACTACGTCGTTCTGACTTGTCTGGAAACTGCACAGCTTGTGTTCAAAATGTAAAACAATTTCTAAAGAATTAATAGATTTATTTTCAATCAGATTTGTTTCATTAATTCAAACATTATATTTAGGAGATACCTGTGTTTGAAATAGATACTGTTTTTTTTTTTATTTGGATTAAATACAATCTTGCTCGGCTATGGCGCTCTCCGTGGCTAAGCGATCTTAAACCAACTGGATCCAACAGTGGTTTCCCCTACTCAGTATGAAGTAGGTTCTAACCCTGCCGGAGGTCACATTCTCGTTAATATTTTCAGGCCGACAGACGTGATACTCATTGTTTACAATAAAAACGGCGTTTCTATTTTAAATACGGGTAGCAAGTAAAAAAAAAAAATATTTGATGCAAAAAAAAAAAAAAAAAAAATGTAGGATTAAAAATAAATCCGTTAATTCTTTAGGAATTGCTTTGTGTGCAAATCAATTATCTGGATTTGGGTAGCGTAGTGACAGACAACGGAACATTTGCCCCAAATCCGGAAAAAGAATGAACACTGAGCAGTACTAAAAAGACGATGGAATATCCCTAACTATGGACAGTGGAACGAAAATATTTCACCCATAGACATAGTCAAGGATTGAATTTAAAATTACCTTCAGGTTACCCGGATCAACAGACACTTGAACGAGGCCACAACGTCTGAACCTTTGCGATAACAAATACGAGCTTCATTAGTCCGAATTTAATTACCGTATATTTCCGCGTATAAGGCAACCTTTAAATCCTCAAAAATACGCCCCACCCCAAATAATAGGGGGTCATCTCGTACAACAGTGACAAAAAGCAAACCTTCAGTTCTGTGATGTATCGGCACTGGTAAGTAGGCTAGTATGCTTGCGCCATGGACCGTGGTAGGATAACAATTGTCTCGCTATAGTATCTACCGATGTAGGTATTTCTAGTTGAAACAATTACATTATAATGCTGTACTTCAGCTATAAATGTAATAAAACTATTTTTATTTCTTGATTTCGCTTTAAAACGTAAAATTCAAGAAACGATTACACAACAATTTGCACAAGTCACACTCAACTACACGCGCAATTAGTAAGTAAGGTAAACAAATCTTGATGAGTAACGCTATGGCTGCGTTCGAACCAATCAGTATTACTGCAGTGTTAAATAACGTAATTTAGGATAGCTTACAGTTTAGATTTCTATTTAAAATTCTTCATTGTGGTGTTAAATAATAAATTTAATATAACATTATTTTTCAATATTTTGCAATGATGTTTGATTATACGTTATTTTTTAAATTTTTTTTTGTTGTCAAGCAACAAAATGCTTGATTTTTTTTTTTTTTTTTTTTTTTAAATTTTCATTACAAAACAAAACGTAAGACACTCACATGATGATGAAAACCCTTCAAAATTACTATGGTCACCATCTGATGCAAATGATTCATCATAGACGTCGTAATTTACAGTTTGGTCATATGGATACCAGTCGGGCGTCTTTTACTGCAGATAAAATCACGAACAAGTAATTATATTTTGGGTCTCTCCTAGACATGTAAATTACGTTATATATATAATTCGTCATCCCCAAAAATTCAGATGTGTTCATTTGTGAAAAAAAAAATTAGGTATTCGGTGCTATTTAGGTATGCGATCTACACGCAAGTTTCTTAAATAGGTGATATACCGTAACCCTAGAACACTAATCATCAATTAATGTTTGTTGTAAGTAATTCCCACAAACTGCTCCCCCTTGTTTGGTGTAATGGACGACTCCACATAAGCTTATAAATATACTAGCGTAATTCTTTTTTTATAGCTGTATTAAAGTTACAGCAACCGCCGTCTGTCGAACTCTCTGCATGAGCAGAGAGGAACCCGAACGAGGCTTTGCCGAAGGGCAATGTTTCGTTCGAGGAGGTTATGACAGCTCTCGAACTCGCCTAGGCGGGTTGAAGGCTATATTTTTGGCCGGGCCTAAGGGCTCGGGTGACCACGTAAAACTCGGCCTTGTGCCACATGTGACCACTCGTGGCGGGGACAGCTAAATAGAGCTGTATTAAAGTTGAATAAAGCTTACCAAAGTTTATTCACCTCTTATTATTCATTACAATTTATTCAACTTTAAATAATGGAACGATACCTCAAGCCTGACCGCCTGGAACTCGATACTTCAGACCCTTATTCTAGTGACAAATGGCAACATTGGAGGGCTATGTTCGAGGGATTTCTTTCGGAGCTGCAGTCTTCTTCTACGTCGGCATTGACTGGCTCACAGAAATTAACCCTCTTATGTTTCTACTCCCATTTATAAGTGTTTGACTGAGTCAAAATTACGATACTGCTATAAGCACTCTGGATGGTATGTTCATTAAGAAGAAAAACTCCATTTTTGCACGATACTTGCTTGCTACTCGGCGTCAAGAGACTGAAGAAAGTCTAGAGCTGTATCTTCAAAACCTGAAAATATTAAGTCGCGACTGTGATTTTACTGCCCTGACAGCAAGCCAAGCTAGGGATATCTTGATAAGAGATGCATTCATCAGTGGACAACGGTCTAACCAAATCAGACAACTGATGCTCGAAAACAATGACTTGGATCTGGCTGCCGCTTACGAACTAGCCCTTACGTTGGACATGGCCCAGAAACAATCAGATCTCTATTCGCAACCTGATTTTTCAGGGGCTACTATTCCTGCCTATTCTCATTCTCAACAAATTCCCAGCTCAAATTCCCAACATTGTGACCCCCAGGATAAGGATTCTTCAAATACTATACCCGTTACTATCGCCTCAGCTGAGATTAAGTGCTACTTCTGCGGCCTTCGTAAACACGCTCGTTCATCCTGCCCGGCTCGAAACAGTAGATGTCATGGATGTGGCAAGCAGGGACATTTTTTAAAGGTTTGTCGGTCGGCCCCTTTACAGAAAACCCGTTTAGCCGCCACCCTATCTCTATCTACCGTATCGACTCTCTCCCCCAAATGCCTCTCTAAATCAATTGTGCCGGCCAGATTGAACAGGCTAAATCTCCACGCTCTTATTGATACGGGGAGTTCTGAAAATTTTATCGATGCACATATCGTGGAAACAAACAAATGGAAAAATTTTCCCTGTTCTAATCAAATATCAATGGCCACTTCGTCCTTATCCTGTTGTGTAATCGGATTCTGCACGGTTAATCGCGAGCTAAAAGAAAATTTCTATTCTAAAATCAAGTTGCTGGTAATGAGGAACCTCTGCTGTGAAGTAGTTCTAGGGCACAATTTCCTTAACCGACATTCTCACCTTACAATTCCGTTCGGTGGTACCAAACCAAAGCTGCAAATATGTGGATTAGCAACTGCAAAAGTCCAGTATCCATCACTCTTCTCAAATCTAACCTCTGACTGTAAACCTATAGCCATAAAATCCAGACGCTATTCGCTCAAAGACAAGGAATTTATTGCAATGGAATTGAAGAGACTTCTTAAGGAAAATATTATAGAGCCCAGCAAATCGCCTTGGAGAGCCCAGGTTCTAATAACGACTAATGAAAACCATAAAAAGAGGATGGTTGTTGATTATTCCCAAACCATCAACTGATATACACAGCTCGATGCGTATCCGCTGCCCCGTATTGACGAAATGGTTTCCGATATCACTAAGTATCGTATTTTCAGTACGTTGGACCTTAGGTGTGCCTACCATCAGATACCCATCAAGCCGGAGGAAAAACCTTATACGGCATTCGAAGCTTGTGGGCGTTTATATCAATTCCGTAGGATCCCTTTTGGGGTTACAAATGGGGTCGCAAGTTTTCAAAGGGTAATAGATGAAATCATTTCTAATGAGAAATTGGGGGGGGGGTACTGTGGCATACATAGACAATGTCAATATTTGCGGTTATAACGAGGAAGATCATAACCTCAAACGATTCATGGCCGCCGTAAATAAATATGACCTGATCCTTAATGAGGAAAAGTGTTCATATAATTTGAAAAGCATCAAGCTACTAGGATACATAGTCAGGAATGGTGCCATAAGACCGGACCCCGAGCGACTTAAACCCCTAATGGAATTACCAATTCCTGGAAATATAGGTGCATTACGACGAGCCCTTGGCATGTTTGCCCATTATTCCCAATGGGTTGAGTCCATTTCTGAAAAAATACATTTACTTACTCAAGTAAGAACTTTTCCTCTATCTGATTCAGCCATTAGAGCATTTCAAAATTTAAAAAGGGATATTGCTAATTCTGCCATTGCTGCCATTAATCCTTCAGCTGCACTAGTAGTTGAAACCGATGCATCTGATTCGGCAATAGCTGCCTCCTCAAGACAACATGGTCGGCCTGTAGCTTTTTTTCTCTAGGACACTCTCGAAGTCTGAACGAAGGCATACTGCCATAGAAAAAGAAGCGTACGTCATAGTTGAAGCTTTACGAAAATGGAGGCATTATCTGATCGGCAGACAATTCCACCTTATCACCGACCAAAAATCGGTATCATTCATGTTTAACCCGAAAACCTCAAGTAAAATAAAAAGAGAAAATTGCAAGATGGCGGATGGAATTCTCCTGTTATTCATTTGACGTCTCCCATCGTCCTGGGAAGAATGCTGCAGTTGATGCACTTTCAAGGGTGTGCAGTCTAACAACAAGATCATCTGATCTTCAGAGCATACACCGAGAATTGTGCCACCCGGGTATCACAAGAATGACACATGTAGTCCGGAGCAGGAATTTACCATATTCAGTTGAAGATGTTAAAAGAGTTACCAACTCTTGCCAAATATGTGCAGAAAATAAGCCGAGATTCTATAAGCCCCCTCAAGCAACACCCGTAAAGGCCACTCAGCCTTTCGAAAGGCTTAATCTGAATTTCAAGGGTCCACTACCTTCTAAATCTCCCAATAAATACATGCTTACTGTAATTGATGAGTACTCAAGGTTCCCCTTTGTCATTCCATGCCCTGATGTAACGGCCACTACAGTTATTCAAGGCCTCTGCTCCCTTTTCGCAATTTTCGGAGTGCCTGCATACATTCATACAGACCGGGGATCTGCTTTTATGTCGGAAGACCTCAAGAATTTTTTGCATGAACGAAGAGTGGCGGTAAGCCGAACCTCCCCTTACAACCCTCAAGGGAACGGGTTCTGTGAAAGATATAATGGAATGATATAGAAGACAGTTCAGTTGGCGTTGGCAAACCGGAAAATGCCGATCTCGAAATGGGAAAGTGTCATCCCCGAGGCTCTAAACGCTATCAGGACCCTACTGTGTACATCTACAAACGCCACTCCACATGAGAGGTTTTTTTCGTTCCAAAGACGAAGCTCAACAGGCACTTCCCTCTCCTCATGGTTTGCTCAACCTGGAATCGTTTTGCTGAAACATCATGTTCGTCATAGTAAACATGACCCCTTAGTCAGCAAAGTGAAACTAATTGAGGCGAACCCCCAATACTTGAAACTGCGGAGGGAAGATAATCAACAGTCTCCTTAAGACATCTCGCGCCGGCTGGAAATACACCTGAAGAGGCTACTGCGATGGAGAATCGCGAAAATCCAGTTTCCAGAACCAGCCCAGTGCATCTAGGCGACCAAATCCCGCGTACATCTAGTTCGGATATTTTACCGAATGAATCCGATTTTTCTTATGAACATTCTACTTCTGGTTCTGAAGAAAGACCGACACCCCCAAAACGGACTCACCCTACGTCGGAGACTGACACTTATTTTTCAGACACTCAGCAACCTAAACATAAGAAAAAACGATGCCGTTTCAAGGCTAGACCCTCTACGCAGAAATGCGATAATCGTGATAACTACAACTCGTCGTCTGACGTAGACGGCCACCAGTCACCTGAACAATCAAGATGTTCCCAAAGGACCCGCAAAATGCCAGGTCGCTGGAAAGACTTTCTGTACGAATAACTAGCTGGTGGGGGAGAATGTTGTAACTAATTCCCACAACCTGCTCCCCCTTGTTTGGTGTAATGGACGACTCCACATAAGCTTATAAATATACTAGCGTAATTCTTTTTTTTTTTATAGCTGTACCAAACTTACAGCAACCGCCGTCTGTCTAACTCTCTGCATTTTGCAGGGAGGAACCCGGGCGAAGCCTTGCCGAAGGGCAAGGTTTCGTTCGGGGAGGTTATGACAGCTCTCGAACTCGCTAAGGCGAGTCGAAGGCTATATTTTTGGCCGGGCCTAAGGGCTCGGGTGACCACGTGAAACTCGGCCTTGTGCCACATGCGACCCCTCGTGGGGGGACAGCTAAATAGAGCTGTACCAAACCTACAGCAAAAGTTGAACTCTCTGCAAAGGGGAGGAACCCGGAGGAAGCTTTTTATTCTATATTTTTGGCCGGGCCTACAGGCTTGATAAAACTCGGCCTTGTGCCACATCATTCATAAATAGAGCTGTATTAAAGTTATAAATCACAAAGTTTATTTATCTCTTATTATTCATTACAATTACATCATTTTATATAAATCCGATTTTGAAAATATAAAAAAAAATATTAAATATAAATTATCATTAGAAATATTTTACATGCTGGTACTAACAAACTTTGTCATTTGAGTTAGAATTAATAGGAACTGAAAAACATTTAGGTAAGAAAATCAGGTACTGAAAATTGTAATTAAAAATAGGAAAATTTGCTCTGGGTACTATGGGTACCCATGGTTAGTGTTCTAGGGTTAAAAACAATTATCTACATGCGTAACCTTACTTAAGTAGCAAAACATTGAATGAAAGCTTCCGGTGGATTTTGTATATAAAAACCATAGAAAATACTCAATGCCTTTGTTTGCAATTCTGAATGTTTAACAGTGATAGTATTAGTTAAAATAATAATTTCATTTATTTTTTTAGTATATGTTATTTATTTTGTATATTATAGTATATTAGATAAAGACTACTAATTTTTCCTCTTGTCTTATACCTTAGATATCCATTTTAATGTATATTTTAATGTAGAGAAGTTGTAGATCATATTCTTTCACTTGTGCATAAACATTTTTTTTTTTTAATCTTTTCAGTGCAATTATACAATCAAATTAAGCATATCTCAGACCCCAGTATCAGATATGAGATCTAATATTAAATAATGAAGACGATTAATATCTTTACTTTTGTAATTCTCGACGACTCTTAAATAAACCTCGAAATTTATGCAATAATGTATCATTTTTATAAATGTGATAAACGTTTTTTCATCTGACAATTTGTTATTTATGCGAAAGAAAGAAACTGCCTACAGGCCAGCAATTTTTATTCGAATATGTCTTGTGTGTCAGGGGGGATTGTAGTATTAATATTCAAACCGAAAGACATGAGCGCCTGGCCACATCATTGACAATAGTGAAGGTTAACTCAGTCGTAAAGCAATTTATTGAAACATTCGACATATTTTAAGTAGAGAAAAGCATCTCAATTGATTTTTATTATTCTTACAAATCGTGTTGCTAAGAGAGATGAAAGTCTCAGAGGCAGAGATAAATGTTCCTGAGATTTATAGCCTCGTAATCGCCTCACTTGTTAGAGGTGAAAGTGACATCTGTTTGATGACATTAATCGGTGTTTTTACTCCTGGAGAAAAGAAAATGTTTCTTGTTTCCTAGCGAATATTACAAGCTTAAAATGCCATGACACCAGCTGCGGTCCATTTTCTTTTCGTTTGTGCGGGGAAAGTTTCTTTCCATAATTTCCGAGGACTGTGCACTCCTATTCAGACTATTATATAAGAAAAAATGAGTCGCTGCCGACACTTGAGTTTGAACACAGATCGCTAGAGAGTGTAAACAGTCGATCCCATTATTGAATTAAGTAGACCATAGAGAAAACGCGCGTATATATATATATATATATATATATATATATATATATATATATATATATACATGAATTATTCATACAAAACTAATGCAAAGGTTAATGATTTAAATGGCAAGACATCCATCTTGCAAACGATTCAAATAGTACACAAAAACCTCTAAATCCGTTATGCATGAGTTGATCCTTGTTTATATAAATTTCTGCCGTATTAGTTGTTATTTTTTTACAAGCTTTCGTCTGTTCCTACAGACATCGTCAGGTATATAATAGATGTTGTTCTTGGTTTTTCTCTTAGTAATAGAGGACATCGAAAATATATGTATTGTATCCGAAATGCTATTAAAAATGAGTTATTGGTTTTTGAACGCCAAAGCAACGCTGAGTTTGATTTTGAATTTTTTTAAAATGTTGCGTCTATACCAAATAGAGTAATGAACAAATGTTTTTACTGGTAAATTTTTTTACTGTCAAAGTGGCATAAAATATTGTTCAATCTATTATATACCACATGGACGATATTTAAATTACAATAAACGTGCAATCAATTTACAAATACATGAATTATTCATACAAAACTAATGCAAAGGTTAATGATTTAAATGGCAAGACATCCATCTTGCAAACGATTCAAATAAAATAATATAAATTTCTGCCGTATTAGTTGTTATTTTTACTACAAGCTTTCGTCTGTTCCTACAGACATCGTCAGTATATAATAAAGAACATTTTTAATTTTCGGATATATAAGACGAAAGCTTGTAGTAAAAATAACAACTAATACGGCAGAAATTTATATAAACAAGGATCAACTCATGCATAACGGATTTAGAGGTTTTTGTGTACTATTTGAATCGTTTGCAAGATGGATGTCTTGCCATTTAAATCATTAACCTTTGCATTAGTTTTGTATGAATAATTCATGTATTTGTAAATTGATTGCACGTTTATTGTAATATATATATATATATATATATATATATATATATATATATATATATATATATAAAGTCGCGTGACGACTTGATGATCTCCAGTTCTAACCTACCCTCTTTTACTATCTGGATCGTTATTTCTCGCCTATTATTAGTATCGGGATCGTTATTTCTCGCCTATTATTAGTATCGGGATCGTTATTTCTCGCCTATTATTAGTATCGGGATCGTTATTTCTCGCCTATTATTAGTATGGGGATCGTTATTTCTCGCCTATTATTAGTATGGGGATCGTTATTTCTCGCCTATCGCCTATTACTATACTATTTCTCTATTCAGATAAAATACGGATTACTATTCGAGCGAATATTATCGAGCAAGTACTATTAGTGCGATTTATATTCGAAGGCGCCTGACACTAGTATTGTTCAACGGCGTTACTATATTTGTATCTGCGATTACAAAGTCTCTACTACAACGAGCATTATGAAAGAAACAACGAGTATTCGTTGACGTTACAAAACAAATATTGAAATGCTCCCGTACTCTTTCCTACAAATTTTCCTCAGAACGTCTCTGATCAAAGCTCTCCACAGCTTCCTGCTTTTTGTGACTGTAAGCATGATTTTTCTCCATATCATCTTTCTAGTGACTTCTTTCATCATGCTTCCGTTATCCGCATGTCCTTTAACTGTTAAATTCTCTAAACCCTCACTCCTCATGATGTGCAAAAAATGTAACTCTCTCTTGCAGGTTGTAGAGACAAGTATTTTCGTTCATATTTTCCTTTTTCCCCAGTTGCTTCCATACGTCCATAGAAATTCAGCATCTCTCAGTAGACGCCTGACTCATCATTTATTGGGAAGCTGTTTAGCATTCACTGTCATATGTGGTTACATAAGACATAGCAGTTCACCTTTCCTTGTTTCTCACTGTGGTGAAAAGCCGCGTAGAAGCATGCGAGCAAGAATGGCTTGCATCTGATGCATAGGAAAATAAGGATCTTAACTTGCCGCTGTCACGTGCAGCACGTTAAGGTTTCTCCGTGAAAATGCCATTACTCTCCCGTCTAGCAATTCCAGCAGTATGTTACCACGAAGGG